>JAXIVJ010016043.1:0-29969 GCA_036785665.1 Chirona hameri
AGACCGCCCCGTTAGGCCGCCCCCCTCGTGTCGCTCCCTCTGTTTATCTAGTGATTTCGCGCGGTTTTAAGTTTCGGACACCTGCAAAATTTGCCTGGTATTCGCAAGAAGTGTTTTCGGGCCGACCGAAGTTGATTTCCGTGCCTCTTTATTTCGTGTTTAAACTGTTTTTCATCATTAAGTATTTGCAATAATTTGCCATGTGGCCTCGCCCGTCGTCAGTCCATTTCTACCGTTTCTGGAAGAGACTACCAAGACTACCACCGCCGTATCCACCAATCACAAGGCCGTGCACTCCCCTTACCGTCTCCAGTCTACCGTCGGCGTCGACAGCAGCCTGCGCGCCGGACAGGGGACCTCTGTCCACATGGCCGACCCACCTACCGCCATCAATCACTCGCCACCCGGTGCCCACCCGGGCAGTGGCGGCGTAAGGCGGCACCGCAGGGGGGGGGGAAGGTCATCGCGTCCAGGCACGTCGTCGTCACGCCATTGACGATGAACATCTACATCGCCTGGACCACAGCCGCGCTCTGATCCCCCTCACAATTCCTAAATCCGGCCGCTCTGAAACAGGGGTCCTGATCCCCTCACCGCCAGCTATGGACGCGCTTCCGTTACGAGGGGCGCCGATCCCGGCTGCTGTACCCCAGGTTGGGCCGGGTCTGCCGAACACCCAGCCGGTAGGAAGGCGTTGGGGCCTGTTGGCCTCACCGTGTAGAACGTCACCCTTTCCTTGACCTTCTCCGCCTATCCCCGTATGCATCACGTCTCGGCCTGCTACAGCACAAGATTCCCTGCCGGACTCAGGCTCCTGGTTGACAGTGAGCACCGCTGTCTGGTGCGCCCGCAGAGTATGTCTCTTTCGGCAGAGCTGAACGTGTGGCGCCAAATCACACCGCTCCTGCTGACCCGCCGCACAACTGCCAGCAACCCCACTCCAACATCATCATCGAGCTGCTGAACGTGCAATCGCTCCTTGCCGAAGCTCCAGACATCGTAGCTGAGCTTCAGCAGAGAGCCGCTGATGTTATATGCATCACGGAGGCGAACCTGAAGTCTGGCACGCCTGACCGCCTCATTAAGCTGCCACGGTATCGTCTGTTCCGGCAGGACAGGAAGCTAGGTCGCAGGAAGGCAGGAGGCGGTGTCGCCATCTACGTTCCGCGACTCTCTCTTAGCCACCCGGATCGCCACACCCAGCGCCATCTGGGCCGTCACACCGCTGAGTCAATTTGGTCTCAGTGTCAAATTCAACCAGAAGCGCGCCACCACTATCGGCTGCATCTACCGACCTCCCTCATCGAATTCATCGCAGGCGGACGCCGACTTCGATGACATCGATCAGCAGCTGCAGGCCGTCATCACCTGCCCACCCGGCTCAGAGGATCGGGCTGACCGGAGATCTAAACCTCTGATTCGCAGACGAGCCCCGCTGCCCACCGTCGCCTTATCGAGCTTGGCGAGCGTTCTGGACTAATCAATGTCGTGAACCAGCCCACCTTCTACCCGTGGTGACACTCAATCCATTCTCGATGTTGTGCTGCTGTCTCGTGAACTGTGTGAAGTCGCTACTCCACCTGTGTGCACTGTTGATATTTGTCATTTTGTCACCCATGCACCGCCGCGTCATTATTCATTCATCATTCCTCGTGTCAAACCCGTACCTCTGTACCGCACCGGGCGTAACTGGCGTGCGTTCGACGAGCAGGCATTCCTAAAATGATGTTCGAAACATCGATTGGCAACTCAGTAGTCGGTAGAGATGATCCCTAGTGAACACTAATGGAATGCATTTGCTGATGTCACGAACCGTCTGCTCGACAAACATGCTCCACATCCCGCAAGTTCAAGGTCCACAATCCTCTCCTCCTTTCCTTCAGCGCGAGACCTTAGACCTCATGCGCCAGCGCAGGGAGGCCCTGAGAAACGCCGACAGAGACACCGATCACCGTCTCAACATACTGACTAAGCGCGCAATTAGGAAGGAGAGGCGCGACGACCTCACTGAGCGCGTGCAATTCAACCCCTGCTTCACGCCTTGTTAAACAGCTGAAACAGTCATGTGCTCCACAAGCGTGGTCCCTCAGTGTCACCGCTCGACCTGTCGGCGTCAGACCTTAACCAGTATTTTTGATCCATAGGGAGATCTACGCGGGACGCTGCTAGACGGCAGAGTTCGAGGCAGCTATGTGTCACCCTGCCCCTGAACACTATGGCTTCCACGTGACCACACCGAGGCTCTCAACATCCTTCCCGTGTCACGAGACCAGCTTCAGAGCGTCATCCTCGGTCTGCCTAACAAGGACTCATGTGTGCCTGGTGACGTGCCCATCAAAATGTTCAGCTTTGTTTTTACGACATCGGACATCTTTTACTGCGCATCATTAACACTAGCATAGTCCACTGAATCAGTCCCTGCCCTAGCTGGAAGTGTGACGTCGTCATCCCTCTTCATAAAGAGAGATGACCCCCTCCCAAGCATCCATTTCCGACCCATCACCAACGTTCCGGCCATTTGCAAAATCATTGAGAACACTTGTCCAACAGCAGATCACCGCCTACCTTCATCACCACTATCTATTCAGTTCGGACCAGCACGGTGTTATGTCGCGCCACGCCGCCACCACTGCTCCTTTATCTATGACCGACCAGATCCTCCAGGGATGGACCAATCACAAATATCTATTTTAACGTTAATTGACCTCAGGTCGCAGCTTTGATGTCGTGGACCACGCGACACTGCTGAACAACCTTGAGCAGCTTCAAGATTTCAACAGGTTGGGATTAAGAGCCACCACGGCAGTCACACACAGCGCGTGCGGGTGGGTGACACTCTCTCCGAACCCTTACCATTGCCATCGGCACATATCAGGGCAGCTGCCTGGGGCCACTGCTGTTCAACGTCATCAGCACAATATCAGCTGATACATCCCCTCCAGCATCAGCGGCTTCCGCACCTCCTCGGTTCGCTAAAAGACTGAATTCCCAGGTGGCAATAATTGTGCCCCCCACCAGCAGGCTACCAGAGCCTGAAGCTGACGCTGGAGAATCTTCTCGATATGCTGTGCACCTGTTCCTCCAGCATGGTATGATGGTGAACGCCAGCAAGACCGAGCTCTTCATGTGCGGCGACCCGTCGCCAGCACTGGTCCAGATCAGGGATCCCCACAGATCAAGTTCATGGGCCAGCACCTGCCTTTCTCCAAGTCCGTGAAAACCCTAGGGGTAGTCATGGACTCTGAACTCTCTTGGGCGGCGCGCATAGACCACATCATCAACCGCTGTTTCGGCCATCCTTATCGGACTCATGCACATCAGACATATCATTTCATTGAGTGTACTACCGAGGATAGTTGACGCCCTGGTCCTTTCCCATGTACGGTATTGTGTACAAGTCTACGGGAGCGCTAACCGCACGAACATTACTAAGTGCAGAAAGTGTTTAACTTCTCAACCAGGAGTCATCTTCCGGGAGGCGAAAGTATGACCATATTTCCGATGTCATCGGTGATCTCAGCATGGTTGGAGTGCGTCTGACATGGTGTCAGTATTTTTGATCCTTGTCTGCTGCACGGTATACTCACTTACGGAAAACCTGACTTGTTGCGTTCGTGCATCACATACAACCGCGAGCATGTGGCTCCGTGACACTAGGCAGGTCTCACCTTCTAAGCTTGCCCCCGGTGTCGAGAAACAATCATCGGGAAACGGACGATTTGTGTACCGAGCTGCTGAGCTGTATAACCGACTCGTGATCGCCAATGGGCACTCTGGCCTGGCCTATGCCACCGTTTAAGACCAAGATTCGTGACTTGCTACGTGCATGATTCATCCATTGTAAATATTTGTGTAACTTTTTTGTCTTCTTTTTTAGTCGTATTTAGGTTGATTTGGCAACGGTGTCTGATCTTGTTCGATGCTCGTGTAATAACCCTGGCACAGTGGAGCGACCTGAGTATGTGAAATAAATGAGCACGTCAACTATGTTGCATGCAAACGAGAACAAATGTGTCGATGAAAATATCGTGAGGTCATAACCCTGCAATCAGCCCGGCCCTCTTGAAGAAGTTAAAGGTGGTTCTGTCCAACCAACATAAAATGTATGTCACAAAAGCAGACTGGTTATTAATTCAACTTCTTTGGATCGATTCAATCGTGATTTATTTTGGAATCTGAATGATTCAATCACCGTTCGATTCACGGAGAAAATTGTTGAGAATTGATTCTTTTCGATTCAAAGAATCAAAACAAATATTGTAATCGATTCACGTTTGATTCAATATTTAAATATATGTGATGAATTTATGTAAAATCAATATACATGGAAACATACATATATATGATCACTAAAACATTGTTACAGCAATACTATTTCAGTATAAATGAACGTAGCCACTGGGACTGCATATATTTGCACAATTTACCAGTGTGCTTGAATCGTTAAGAATCGTTAAATCTTTTGATTCAATCAGCCTTTAGTTGATGCGGGTTTTGATTCAATCACCATTCATTAATCAAAAGATATGGTGATGAATCAATTATCTTTTGATTCAAGGAATTTTGATTGAACGATTCCAATCGAGACAATCAGTGTCGAATCAATAACCAGTCTGCATCAAAGTCCACAGTGTTTCTAAGTCTGACTCCACTGACAGGAATGTGAAACAGTAGGACGTGTTAACATTAAATTTGCACGCATGAGTGATCTAAATATTTGCTGGTACAGAAAACGAATACAACATGTTTGTGTTGGAGACACGACAATGACGTAAATGTCGCTTATTATTGCATGAACTGGGAATGAAAGTAGACCATAAATAAGCTAACACATTGGACGTAACATTGGAGTTATGTGTGTGATATGCATAATGTCCCGCATAATGAGGTTCCTTGTACCGCACTGGTCATATCATGCATCATATTGGAAAATAGGAGTGACAGTTTAAATCAGGCTGGTTCATATTTTGCATTTGTGTGAAAAGTTCAGGAGGGAGAAACGAAGCTGGATCCCAGTATGAACGACGTTGACGGTTAGCATGGTCGTCAGTCTGTGCTCATAAAGACAAATCAACTGACATGGGGACAATCATATACATATACTCGTACGTACACGGCATGATAGGGAGCGTTAACCCTTATCTTCTTCACAGTACAGGTAATCCCATAATTAGCTTCCTAGTTTGAAATGCCCGCAGAATTTTTGCACGTGGTGATTGGCACGTGACCTTTATATTTTTGCAAACCTTATTCGATGAAGTTTGTGTGTGATGTTCAGATGTCTCATGAAAACCACCATGAGCTTCACATTCGCAGAAAGGCTCTACCTATACAAAGCATACCTGACCACTGGTTCAATCATCCTGACCCAACGTGGTTATGCAAAAGAGTTCGGAAAGCACATGAGATATGCGCCTAGTCATCACACGATAAGATCAATTTACAATAAAATGGAGAAAGAAGGGACGTTGAATGATGTCCGAAAGGGGCGAGCTGGGAGGCCAGTCTCAAAAAGAACAGCAGAAAACATCGAAAGAGTCCGCAGGTCATTGGAGAGAAGTCCAAAGAAGTCTTGCCACAGAAGATCACAGTCACTTGACCTGTCCCGCACAACCACCCACAGGATCCTCAGGAAAGACCTCTCGGCATTCCCCTACTCCATACCAGTTGTCCATAAACTGGAAGAAAGAGACAAGACCCGTAGACTTGAAATGTGTGAGAAGCTCGTGAAGAAGATGGACGAAGATGAGAAATGGCTGGAAAAAGTTTTCTTCACCGACGAAGCTCACTTTCATATGGATGGTAAAGTGACATCTCGGAACACCAGGCACTGGGGATTTGAACGACCATCTGACGTTCAAGAACGTGGATATTATCCAGCGAGATGCACCGCCTGGTGCGCTGTCAGTGCGAAAGGTGGCATTGACCCGTTCTGGTTCGAAGACGACGCTGGGAACACCGAGACCATCAAACAAGGCAACTACCGACGGACAGTCCGGCAGTTCTGCACCACACTGAGGAAGAAAGGTGTTAGTCAAGGAGACGTCGGGTTCCAACAAGACGGAGCACCCGCACACACAGCAAAGACGACACTGGACCTGCTACGTGAGAAGTTTGGCGATCGCCTCATCACGATGGGAGCTGAGTTTGAGTGGGTGCCCCATTCGCCTGACTTGAATCCGCCAGACTTCTTCCTGTGGGGGTACGCGAAGTCCGTGGTGTACCAGGGAAACCCGAAAACCATAGCGGACCTGAAGAGCGCAGTGGAAAAATTCATGAAGCAGATCTCACAAGAGATGTGCGCGTCAGTGCTCAAGAGCTTCGCGGTCCGGGTGAAGGAGTGCATCCGGAGGGAGGGGGGTCACATCGAACACGTGCTGCACGGTACCCAGTTAAAGTAGAGGGTAGAGCATGTGAGGAGCAAAACTTCAATGATGTACCATCGTACCTACGAAATATAGTGTCGCTAGTGTCATTTTGTTGTTTTTTACGCGTATTTGAAATGAGGAAGCTAATTATGGGATTACCTGTACATAGACCTACGCTCCAAAACAGCAGCGACGACAATCGAAGGTCGCAGTCATGGTTCAGTCTGAAATATTTACGGCACTTCGAATGCACTAGGTACTTCCAGCGCAAACTGCACTCAGTGCGGGTTAGAAGCAGCACGACCCGATACACTTGTAGTCATTCATGAAAGTAGACTCAGAGGTCGAAGTCTGCCTTGATAACAAACGTTTTCCTCGCAGCCCTCGCCGCCTGCCGTGACACGATCAGAGCGTGTCACTTCTCCTGATCATACACTGATCGTGACGCATCACGCATCCGACACAAGTTTGATGCGCTTCTCGACACTTTGTGAGTGACACGGGAAGTTAGGCAGGTCCAGTGGCCGATCACGCGCACTTTCAATGTTAGAGTCGGACATGTCTCGTGTCACGGGTGGTTCCGTGATCGGACCCTCCCAGTTTATCATATCAGGGTAGGCGTCGGCTTCCCAGTTCAGCTGTGGAACCCTGCACCTTCTCAGTGGATGATGGGATTGTCTCCTAGCCACCAGAATCACACGTCGATCGCCCTGTACAATTGTTGTGTAGGAAGTGGATAAGGAGGTCGTATAGAGAAACGCCTACTTTGCGCACTCTGAGAACGTGCTGGTGGCGATGGTGACGGACGGTGACGGGGAGGTTCGGGGGAGGGCGGTCGATGCGATTCTGACGGCTAGGAGACAACCTTATCATCCACTGAGGAGGTTCAGGGTCCCACAGCTGGACTGGGAAGCCGACGCCTACCCTGATATGATGAACTGGGAGGGTCCGATCACGGAACCGCCCGTGACACGAGACATGCCCGACTATAACATTGAAGGTGCGCGTGACCGGCCACTGGACCTGCCTAAGTTCCCGTGTCACTCACAAAATGTCGAGAAGCGAGTCAAACTTGTGTCGGATGCGTGATGCGTCACGATCAGTGTATGATCAGGAGAAGTGACACGCCTTGATCGTGTCACGGCAGGCGGCGAGGGCTGCGAGGAAAACGTTTGTTATCAAGGCAGACTTCGACCTCTGAGTCTACTTTCATGAATGACTACAAGTGTATCGGGTCGTGCTGCTTCTAACCCGCACTGAGTGCAGTTTGCGCTGGAAGTGCCTAGTGCATTCGAAGTGCCGTAAATATTTCAGACTGCAACCATGACTGCGACCTTCGATTGTTGTCGCTGCTGTTTTGGAGCGTAAGTACTGTGAAGAAGATCAGAGTTAACGCTCCCTATCATGTCGTGTACGTACGATTATATGTATATGATTGGTCTCCATGTCATTTAATTTGTCTTTGTGAGCACATACTGACGACCATGTTAACCGTCAACTTCGTCCATACTGGGAACCAGGTTTGTTCCTCCCTGCTGGACTTTTCACACAAATGCAAAATATGAACCAGCCTGATTTCAACTTGTATTGTTACGAGAACAGCGTTCTGATCAGTTCGAACAAAATCAAATTTGAATTACATGACAACAGTCAAGTAGACGTGTGATTTGCATGAAATGGCAGGTAATATCAATGCCAAATACCTGGATGTAGACCGGACTCAGACAAACCCGAAACGTGAGACCCGGCGAAGTCACTCCTATTTTCCAAAATGATGGATGCAATTCTAACATAGGACACAGCCACCAGACTTGGCCTATATTTCAACGGGTCCGGATACGGGATCTGTGGGTCCATTCACGGCCACCATTGCCATGGAACCACCTAGAATAGTCGTCATAGCTTGCGCTCCGCGCGCCCGGCCGTCCGGCCGCCGACGCAGCGAGCCGCGTGGTGTTAGCGGCCTGCCGCCACCGCCTTACATAAGGCGCGGCGCCGTAGAGACTGCAACGCCGGGAGCAGCCGACATGGGTTCACTCAAGCGCGATGCGCTTATCTAAAGCGGTCACAGATCGGAATGAGATTTTGCAAGTGCTCTTCCAAATGTATAAGGCCACTTTTCCAGCTGTTGTACATTGCACTTTCTAAAAAAGTGATTTTTCACTCCACCTTACAGTGAGTGGTCATATCTGCGGCATTTATCTATAGCATAAGAAAATCATTGCTACCAACTTATCGATTATGTCATAATCGAAAAAGCAGTCACAGATGGAATCAGAATGTTCGTTTACTTCTAAGATGGAATACTCCTAAGATGGAATCACATCTTGATGTAATGAAATACGCAAAATCCAAAACAACAATCTGTACCGAGTAGTCCTGGACATTTTGGAAGGCCGCACATTTTTAAGAAGAAAACATTGGGGGGGGGCGGAGCACCATTGGGGGTGGGGGGGTTCAGCTCAGCATTGGGGGGGCCTCCCAAAGAGGTATAAAGTTCCGCCCCTGCTCGTGATGTGAATTGAAAAGTCCCGGAAATGTAATTAAGTTTTCGTGTTTGTTATTCTTTCTGCCAGAAGTGATGCGGCGTTGAACCGGCAAACCAAAGCGATGGATGAGCCGGGGCCTGGGGACGTGACACGCACAGTTCTGGGTGTGTATCCGATGATTTATGTATTTGTTTAATGTTTGTTTCATGGAGATGATAACGTTATGCGCCCGCATACCTGCATAAACTATATTGACCTACAAGCAAGAGAAACCACGTCTCTCAAATAAATAGGTATACCATGCACTCTACCCTAATCTGAAACTCGTGCGCCCTGAAAATCGGTCACCAGAAAATAACCTCAGCACTGATATGTAAATGTATACGTTACGGTACGTTGCCCGCACCTTCCCGGATACGCCTGGCGATAGTGTCAGGTCGGGCCCCTTCCTGCACCTCATACATACACTCGTCCTTGATATATGCACTGATCTGATTGGCTTCCATCCGCATTTGGCGCGACCTGCCTCAGCTGCGGGCGACTGTAATGGATTCGTAGCGTCAGCTCGTGCCATTCCAGTGTCGCTGGCGTGCCATCTCCCCTACTGACGCGCTGTCCGAAGCTGCCGCCGGCGATTGCGATTTATCACCGGAGCTGTGATAGATTCCGTCGAGCGAGGATGCGTTCTGATAGTATAAATCACCGAGATGTTTCGGCAAGTTTCACTCAGGCCGTCAAGGCAATCAGGCAATCAGGCACGCGGAGTCGGATTGGCTTACAAACGAGGCATTATACCGCTGATATGCCGCTGATGCACCCTGGGTCGACGGCGGTGTAGAGTGGCAGATGTGTCGGGATCGACAGACCACTGGGTCGACAGCGGTGTAGAGTGGCAGATGTGTCGGGATCGACAGACCACTGAGTCGACAGCGGTGTAGAGTGGCAGGTGTGTCGGGATCGACAGACCACTGGGCCGACGGCCGTGTAGAGTGGCAGATGTGTCGGGATCGACAGACCACTGGGTCGACAGCGGTGTAGAGTGGCAGGTGTGTCTGGATCGACATACCACTGGGTCGACGGCCGTGTAGAGTGGCAGATGTGTCGGGATCGACAGACCACTGAGTCGACAGCGGTGTAGAGTGGCAGATGTGTCGGGATCGACAGACCACTGGGTCGACAGCGGTGTAGAGCGGCAGATGTGTCGGGATCGACAGACCACTGGGCCGACGGCCGTGTAGAGTGGCAGATGTGTCGGGATCGACAGACCACTGGGTCGACGGCCGTGTAGAGTGGCAGGTGTGTCGGGATCGACAGACCACTGGGCCGACGGCCGTGTAGAGTGGCAGATGTGTCGGGATCGACAGACCACTGGGCCGACGGCGGTGTAGAGTGGCAGATGTGTCGGGATCGACAGACCACTGGGCCGACGGCGGTGTAGAGTGGCAGATGTGTCGGGATCGACAGACCACTGGGCCGACGGCCGTGTAGAGTGGCAGGCTATCGGGAGTTATCTCGGTTAACTCGCAGGCCGGAGGCCCGCAGGCGGCTGACGACGGCCCGCAGCGCAGCGTTGTGAGAGTCGATGTCTGCCCCGGACACGACCACATCGTCCAGGAAAACACCGACACCAGGAATGCCGGCCAGAAGCGTCTCCAATTAGCCCATGCCGTCCTGGAACACGTCCGGGAACTCGGCGAGAATCGGGTCCACCGTCCACCTGCGGACGAGCTGCCACCCGACATATGGCCGGCCAATCCAGCTTAACAGCCTCGAGCCAGTTGCGACTCAACAGGCAGGGGGCCTCCCCTTTCACAATCACCAGCGGCAGGCGGACCACTTGCTGCTCATACTGAACCGACACAGACACTTCCCCACACACAGGTAACACTACCCCGCTGCACGTCTTAAGACGGTACGAACAGGCACCCAGCACAGGCGGGTTGGCGGGCCACAACGGTCTGAAAACCCGCTCACCACATACCGACAGCGCAGCCCCGGTGTCCAGCTCCATGGAACCGGTCGGTCGTCCAGCTTCACTTCCATCTTGATAGGTGCGCGCCGAACACCCGAGCAGCGGACAAGGGCGTAGGCAAGGGGGGGCAAGGGGACTATGCCCCCCCCCCCCCTGGAGGCCAGGGGGCCCGTCTGGCGACCGAGCGAGGGCTCCCTGGGGTCGAAGGCCCCAGTGTTTTCGATTGTGTCGGCGCCCGCAAAACGCCTTAGATCGCATAAAAGAACGTCCACGAACCGAGCAAAAAAATCGCAACACGAATAAATAACAGCACTTGCTTGTCTGTTAAAGGTATGTATATGTAAATACGTAAAAGGGGCCCCAACCAGTGTGAATAGGGCCCTTTACCAGCTCTTAAAGGGCCCTACCGATCTGCAAAGGGCCCCTGTTGGCATTTAGAGGGCCCCTTCCGGTTGTAGAGGGCTCTCTGCCGGCCTTTATAGGGCCCTGCCGATCTGGAGAGGGTCCTCTGCTGGTCTTTAGAGGGTCCTTCCGATCGTAGATCGCCCTGCCAATCTGTAGAGGGCCTCTGTCGGCATTTAGAGGGCCTTACCGACCTGTAGATGGCCCTCTTCCAGCCTTTATGGGCCCTGTCGATCTGTAGAGTGCCCCAGCCAATCTATAGAGGGCCCTCTGCCGGCCTTTATAGGGCCCTGCCGATCTGTAGAGGGCCCTCTGCCCGCCTTTAGATGGCCCTTCCAGTATGCAGAGGGCCTGTCAATCTGCAGAGGGCCCCCTGTTGGCATTTGTATGGCCCCTTCCGGCTGTAGAGGGCTCTCTGCCGGCCTTTATAGGGTCCTCTATATCCATCCGTAATAGGCCAATCTGTAGAGGGTCCCTGCCGATCTGGAGAGGGCCCTCTGCCGGTCTTTAGAGGGCATTTTACGGCATTTAGAGGGCCCTGCCGACCTGTAGAGAGCCCTCTTACAGTCTTTAGGGGCCCTGTCATTCTGCAGTGTCCCAGCCAATCTATAGATGGCCCTCTGCCGGCCTTTAGAGAGCCCTGCCGGCCTTTAGCGGGCCCTGCCGATCTGTAGATCGCCTTGCCTGCCTGCCGTCCTTTAGAGGGCATCTACCGGCATTTAGAGGACCCTGCCGACCTGTAGACGGCCCTCTTCCAGTCTTTTGGTGCCCTGTCGATCTGCAGAGTGTCCCAGCCAATATGTAGAGTGATCGTAGAGGGCCCTCTGCCGGCCTTTAGAGGCCCCTGCTAATCTGTAGAGGACTCTATGTTGGCCTTTAGAGGGTCCTGTGGTGTTAGAGATGGTCTGCCGGTCGAGCGCCGGTGAAGCTCTCGAAGGAAGACCGGTGAAAGTTATCATTGTTTTTTCAGTGAATGCTAGTAACGTCTGAGAGGAGTACAAGGCTTCAGTAATGTAGGCTTTGACTTTAACTCGAACTCGGGCTGCCACTACCAGGAAAGATCAGAAGCCCAGCGCTCCCCCACTGAGCTACAGGGGCGGACAAATCGCTCGTTTCCGCACTATCGAAGGCTTTGTAATGTTAGTGTCATAATTCCTACCCCAGAATCCAGATCACTGCACAATAATTTAGATGGGGCGGAATTAATGCATTGTACTGCAATAAAAGTTGCTGTGAGGATAAATAAAGCTTGGATATTCCGATAACTCCTATATATTACGGCTTATCACAATATTACATTATATATATATATATATATATATATATATATATATATATATATATATATATATATATATATATATATATATATATATATATATATATATATATATATATATGACTATTCCATTTACGATTTTCATCTACAAGAACTCCTAAGTATATAATGCATGGATTTATCGTGATTGGTGTATCAGTTAATACTATGTCAAGATCTTGTCACGCGACTGTTCTTGAATAGATGTGGTAATTTGTCTTTGATGCATTTAGTGATAATATATTTACATGGAACAACTCGTTATTTTTGGAATTAATTCATTAATCTTTATTTGCAGCTCTTCAACATTTCAAGCTTGAATATAAATTAGCGTATATCATCAGCAAATAAGTAAAAGGTGCCTATTTCTGTTGTATTGCTGATGTCATTAATATAGAGAATAAATAAAAGAGGTCTTAAAATTAAACCCTGTGGGACGCCAATTTTCATCATTTGTTTCTTAGATGCAACCTCATCTATTATTGCCATTGTATGCCTCTTATTAATATATGACTCTATCGTGTTGTAGAAACCCCTCGTATCACAATGCGGTGTACTTTTTCAAGAGAATTGCCAAGCCAACTGTGTCCAAAGCTTTCTGTAAATCAAGGTGGAGCATGTTATTTCATTATTTTGTAGATATTTTGTCAACTTCATCGTACATTTGAACAATCGGCATGTTCGTACTGTGTTATTTCCTGAATCCGAATTGAAAAAGATTCAGGATAATATTTGCATTAACCCGCTGGAGGTGGCAGAATGGCAGGAGGTGCTGGAGGTGGCAGCTGGAGGTGGCAGAATCTTTCCCCCACACTCCCGGATTTTCTCAATAACTTGAAAACAATGATAGGTATCGACGTCAATCCTTCAGTACCTTATGCTGCATCAATTCTACGTCTTATCACTACATTTCAATGAAAATGGTGGATTATTTTGGGAGCTAATGACGTTTTAATCCCGTCATGTCATGTAATTTTTGGTGGAAAAACAATACATTCTTGAAAAATTATAGAAATTCGAGTTTTGACGAAAATTTCAAGTAAAAAAAGTAAAAAAAAAGAAATGACAAAATATAAAAAATGACTATCTCGGATTTTCGAAATTTTGTGTTTTTCACTCCCAAAAATGAAAAAATACACTTGTCTTTCGTTGTCGAAATCTTATTTGTCGTTGTTTTACAACATACAACGCACTGTACTGTTTTAATGATGTGGGCCCTCCTTGGCTACGAGGGCCCCTCTGATCCCATTTGCCCCCCCCCCCCCCCCACCCCACTGTGCGAAATTCCCCTTACGCCCCTGGCAGCGGAACAGCGAGTACAGATCCTTTTCCTCCACAGCTGCACTCGCTGACCTGCCGGCGGAAGCTGTCACCTCCTCAGGGCCGGCGGATGCACCGGCGGCCGGCGACACTGTCGCCGGCTGAGAGCCATGTGCTACCACATCGACCGCGTCGCACTGCACTTGGACAATACCACGTCGATTGGTCTTACACGCGGCTCGGGTATGACCGAGTTTTCCACACGAGAAACACACACACACATGCGAAATGGGCACTTCTCAGACGAATGGCTCCGTCCCTGACAGCGAGTGCAGGGAACAGAACGTCCACCTCGGGCAGGCACAGGTAGCCGGCCGACCGCCGCTGATCGATCCTTGCCAGCAATGTATTGCACAGCGGACTCAGACGGGCCCGCCTGGCGCTTCGAGATCTCGCCGGCCTGGCTGGCTGCCGCCTCGTGCGCTGTCGCAATCGCTGTTGCCGAACTCAGAGTCAGCTGCCTCTCGCTGAGCAGTCGGGACTGCAGGCGCTCGTTCCGGATGTCGCTGACGAACCGATCGCGCAGTATCTCGTCCAGGATACCAGCACAGCAGGTGAACTTGTACGGCCGGGCCAGGTGACGAAGTCGTGACAGGGAAGCAGACACTGTCTCGTTCTCCTCCCGACAGCACATGTGAAATCGGTGTCGTGACAGAATCACCGATTCACCTGGCTCGAAGTGGTTAGTAAGCACCTCGACGACCTTGACATAGGTCACCTCTTCTACCCCAGCCGGGGCTATCAGGTCCTCCAGCAACGCAAACGTGTCCGGCCCCAGAGCTGTGAGCAGAGGTATATTCTTTCGGTAACTTGGTAGCGAGCGTTGGTGACAGATTTTTGTAAGTGAAGCGACAAATATTAGGTTTTGGGAAAGTTTATGCCGTTGTCGGAGGATCAGAACCCGTCCGAACCGAGCAAGAGAATGGACCTTGTTCGTTACACTTGGTTGTGCGTCCCATTCTTTGTGATACAAAAACAGGATAGTTTCCAGAATAAAAAAAATGATGACTTGGGGCGAAATTTTACATTTTTTAAACCTGAGGAAAAATGTCCCAAGCACAAGGAAATAAATTATCACAAAACAAAAAATATTCTACATGGATTTTACCCACAATACAACACAAGGTATGCTTGCAAGCAAAAATATCAACGAGTGGTTTTCTGGATCGTACATCCTTAACCCTATTAGTGGCAGGGGGCAGATTCTGCCCACCCCTCAGGTTTTTCGCAGACATCTCCCGAACGGCTAAATAGCAGACCCATGAAATTTTGGGACTTTTCCTAGAATTGAATTCCGCATATAGAGTCAAAAAAATTAATTCCTAACCTAAACAGAAGCGGTTCCAGGGCCCAGTTTTTGGAGGATTTTTTTGTCTATGACATTTGGCGATAATACGGAGATGCGAACTTCACGGCTTCTTCCTAACTGCCTGAATCATAAAGGAGTTACAATAGGTTTACGGTGATTGAAAAGAGTGCAAATTAGTTGATTTTAGTTAACTATAGTAAATATTGCACGGCAGAGGCGGTTTCAGGGACTTGAAAAGGGGGGTTTACAGGAAGTTATTTGATATATTTTGCCTCCCTTTTTCGCTAACCTGGCACCGCCTATGGATGCAAATATGCTTTATAACTGTTGTTTCAGATGTCACAATAGCGCATCATTTCATTTATCGAGAAAGAAAAAAAGAAACGGTTTTATAAGGCATTTATTTTACCCCAAAATTTAGTGGCCTTAAAAAGGCCTATGATTTTTGAATTTGCAAAAGTCACTATCATATATCAATCCCCAATTCAATCTATATCGATTATTAGTTGCCTTGAAATCGGTTGATAAACATAACAGCTGTGTTGGATCACAAATAACTCTAATATTTGTAGTTTTTGCCCCCCTGTTGCCACTCTATAAAAAAAAATTGGATTTGTTTTTATTTTGTATAAATGTAGATCGTGTTGAGGGAAATCAAACCCCTTTTTCTTTGTTATAATCCGACGGCTAGATCTCGAGATCTCCGGGGGGCGGAATCCCCCCCCCCTGCCACTAATAGGGGTAGCCAGGAGCCTGCTACTAATAGGGTTAAGGGCATAGTCAATTAGCAGCCGCGTTTCTTTGGGGCGATCGGTTTTTCGCTGCCGGTATGCGTATTTCGGTTTCCCGCATTATAAGTGTCACCGGCTAGCGTAAAACCGGACATAAGTCGGTCAACAATATAGAAATTGCTTTGCAATTTGGTTTGGGCATCGTCCATACTTGGTTCTCCAATATATATTGCGGTTTTTGAATACATTTGAAGAAAAAAATATTTTGTGATGAAAATCTGATTTTTGGGGGGAAAATTTCCACAAAATCAAAATTTTAAAATATATTAAAAAAACGGAAGATATATTGGAACACCAAGGATGGACGATGCCAAAACAGAATTTCAAAGCCATATCTATATTTTTGACTGACATGTCAGGTTTTACGCTAGCCGGTGGCAATTAGAATGCGGGGAACCGCGCGACAGGCCGGCCCGGTAGCGGACCGGTATCGGCCCATTGACTTGCGTTATAGCGAGTGGTAGTGTAACGATGCTTACATTTTTGGTTCGGACTACAGCTAAATTTTCCGCCGCTCAGCACCTGAACCCGGGCGGTGGTGCAGATATGATACAAATACCGTCAGCCATGTTTCGAGAAGAAACAAATTCATTAGCCGACCAGCCTCGCCATCCCAGACGTGTAAACACCGCCAGCAGGTCAGCGACACCCGACCCTCCAACCCCCTCATCCCCATCCCACTTGCCGACAAGGACGCGTGCCGTCCCCCAGACGCACCTGTATATACACACCCTTCCCCCCGTTCGAAGGGGGCCTTAGCAGAGTGAGAGACAGAGGAGCCGGCTGTCAGCCGCTGTCGGCCACCGGCCCTGTCACCCGACAGCCGCCTGTCGCCTGCCCCCTGCCGTCCGCCGGCACGTCGTCCACCGGAGTCGCGTAAACAAACACCGCCGGCGGGCCCTTTCTCCCACCTCCCCCTCCCCTCCCCCAATGCTCCTGCCCGGCCTGACATATACAGTCACCGCCCAGATCACCAGGTGTGCAGACTGAGACGCCAGCGCCCATCAACAGAGGACTGAGCCGGAAATCTGCCGCGGGGCGCGCAAAAAAAAACAGAGCAGCTGGACAACCATGGTCACCTCCATACGCCGGACACCTGCCAGGCCATCAACACCCGACCCTCATCCCCTCCTAACCATCCCAACGGCCGACAAGGAGGCGCACCGACCACCAGACGCGCCTAGATACATATACATACCCCTCCCCATCCCTATCTCCCACGTCCGGCGGAACAAGACAGAGAAGCCTGCCAGTCATCCGCTGCCCACCTGTCGCCTGCCGCCTGTCATTTGCCGACCCGTCATCCGTCCGCCAGACTCGCATAAACAAACGCCGCCAGCCCGGCAGCCGAGCACTGCTAATAAGATATGACAGTGCATAGCGCCCCCGCGCTCTGCCTGTACCGAGTCAGAAAGGAGCAGAGGCGCAAGATAAACATCATCTGGAAAACCCGTCATGTCGGCCTCCGAGGGGAGGGGCATCAGACAGACATCCGCCGAATGTGAGGGAGGGATCAACAGACTGTAGCAGGCCGGCTGACAGCGGCATATAGATGCAAGATGACTCGAGGACCCAGCCAGCGGCCACAGGACCGCCATACGACTCGGGACCACCCATGAACAGCTACCCGTTGGAGGGCGGCCGGGTAGACGGAAATAACTGCGATATATAACGGGCAGAGATGGTCAGAGAAAAGCAGTCGTACCGGGTGGAGAACCTGGGGGAGTCGCACCATCAGGAGAACCTGGAGGAGTCGCACCGGCAGGAGAACAACGAACAGTCGCACCGGGTGGAGAACCGGGAACAGTCGCACCAGCAGGAGAACCTGGAGGAGTCGCACCGGCAGGAGAACCTAGAACACCGGCAGGAGAACCTGGGACGGTCGCACCAGCAGAGAGATCAGCGCCGGAGGTCTCGCCGGAGGGCCTCGCCAGCAGTCGTGATGGGGACGGAGTCAATACGCGCCGGACAAGTCGTGCAGGGCCCTTTGAGATCAACAGTGCAGTGATGTCAGCCCTTTGAGACTGATGGAGCGGCCCGGTGATTGACTGAGTGCTGAGACGGACGCCGCGGACCGGATGTCGGGGAGCCGTCGATCAACGCATCTGCCGGGTTTCACCTGCATAGTAAGGCCGCTGCTCATTTCCCCGCCCGCACAATATCCAAATATCCACGGTATGTCACCCCGCGTCGTACCTAACGGTCCTATGCTCAGACAGGCGATCTGGGGCGGTAGAGATCTCGGGCTGGGAGGGACGGGGCAGCCGGCCAGCCAGGATCTAATGACCCGGGGAATTAATCTTTCCTTGAGGAGGGGAGGGGTGAAGTGTGGATTTTGAGGCTGGGCGGGGACGGGGTGTTATGGACTGTTTGGTGGTGTGACGGACCAGCAGAGGGGCGGGGAAAATATGTGTCGCGGGAGGGATGTAAATAAACTGCGTGACGTAGCTATTAATATGGCATGTAACCGTACAGGGGGAGGGGCATAATAAAGATGAAGGATTGCAGAGACGGGTAGTGTCATTGAACTGAACGGCGTGATGATCGATGAGCCACAAGGCGTGATGTGGTCGGAACAGGTTTGGCGTACCCGAGGAGCCTATTCCGTTTTACGTAACTTGACGCCGTCTCATTTTCAATAGGAGACGGGCCTAGGGTAGCTATGAATGTATAGGAATGCTCGGCAAACTCTCGCGCCAAGGACGCATCATTATTGGTCTTCTTAACGCTGTGGTTATATAAGACATTGCATAAATATTATTTGAAAACTTTTTATTTGACGACCATACAATAGTGTGTGCGAAATGCCTTTCAGTTCACATGTTTCAAGTTAAGAAAGATCATCCCCAGCGTAAGGTATGCAGATCGCTCCTCATTTCGTTGGTGGAAATCTGGTCAACCGAATGCCTCCTCGAGTTCATAAATATGCATCCGTATGCACTGAAAATTAAGTCAAAGTTTTAGTTAAATATTGGTTTTAATTATTTTCGTTGAATGTATACGAACCGATTGGCAAGCTCATTGTCAGTCGACACGTTTGATTTGAGAGTAGCTGCTGGCAAGCTATCGGCAGGTTCAAAGCTTACTGTATATGATGCTTCTATATAAAACATTTAAATCATAAACTTAACTGCAGCTCAACGTTTGTAAGAAGATATCTCATTTATCCAATTATCTTACGCCTTAGTAAATTGTTCACGGCGATGTATTGGACCGGTTCCACGAAGCAGTATCATGTAATTTAAGGATGGCAGGGCGATGACATCACAGTGATGGCCACTGTATTATGACGCAGCCGGGCTCAGTGACGGATCCGCCGCGGACGGCGGCGGTGACGTTGGCTAATTGACACCAGCTGGTATAGCACGGCGGACGGAGGGGAGGGGAGCCGGCTCGGGCGCATAAACACTGTGAGACAGACGATGGAGTTGAAGGTATGTTTCGAAGAGTTAAAGTTATAGATGTTTTCAGTTACAGGGAATTATACGCGGAATTGTTCAAAATGCATATAGATATGACGGACCAGTCAATGGCACTAACTTGAGTTTACCTGGGATAACACTAGCGACGTACATACATACACACGCACACGCACACGCACACACTCACGATCACGATCACGTTCATCAAAATTAAGGTCACCAGAGGTCGTCAAAGGTCAAATTTTTCCGTTTTTTCTGTTTTAGGACATCGCTCCAGAAATTCCCCTATATCTCAGAAACTATGCTAGTTAGAAACAAACGGAAAAAATCAAACGCCAGCCATTGAAATTCTTAAATCGGTATGGTGTCCTTAAATTTGATCTCAGGTCATTGTTTGAGGCTCCAGAGGTCAAAAAATAAAACAATCCGTGTTTTTGCTAAATCGTTTTTCGCTATTAACTTTTTACTTGATAGAGATAACGGACAACTGTTTACGCCATTGTGTTTATCTTGCCAAGGCACTTCGCATGATATACATGGTGACCTTGTTAAGTTAACTTAAAAATTTGACCTTAGGTCAAGGTCATGTGGTGACTCAAGTAGGGCATGTTGCATATGGGAAGACGTGTCTCGACGAGACAAACACATTGATGTCTGTTTTACTTCTCTATCTTAATTATGTCGGGAGTTATTGACAAAAAAAAAGTGATGGTGACCTCGCATGACCTCAAATGACCCAATAGGGGTCACTGAACAAAACTTACACTTGGATCATCAATAATATCCTATAATAGCATGATCCAGAAGTAATTGGACTAATATCATGCATATCCTTGAAATAGGAAGCATTTGTATATTTCCCGATTGACTTATTATTGGGAGGTTACGAAATTAACCTGACCTTAGATCACCGATATAAAACTTCCGAGATAAACGAATTGTAAGTACTTATGCCCTCATGACCTCCTGTAAGTTTCAAACTGATCGGTGAAAACTCTGGCTTTGGCACAACTGCAAACATTTTTGGAGGTGACTCGTGGTTAAGAAATTGTCAGTACTTGGCATTTCGTTGTAAATGGATTGCGTGATTGCGTTGTGGTTGGTATGGTTGTATTACTACATTTAGTCAGATTTGGTTAACCCGCGCACACTGCAGGGGGGGGGTGATTTCCGCCCCCTCCCCCCTCAGGATTTTAGCATGATCACTTGTCACTTGACCTGGTCTGGTGACCTGACCTGAGATGACCCGAGGTTATTCTTTTTGCAACGTGTGCGTAATTGATGTCCTAACAGATGTGCCAAAAGCCGGCGGCCCTGCGCGCCGCCGTTTTTTCGCTATCTTTTTTTTAAAAACCTGAGGGGGGACGGAAATCAACCCCCCCCCTGCAGTGTGCGTGGGTTAACCAAATCTGACTAAATGTAGTAATACAACCATACCAACCACAACGCAATCACGCAATCCATTTACAACGAAATGCCAAGTACTGACAATTTCTTAACCCGCGAGTCACTGGGGGTGGGTCTCGAAATTTCGAACATTTTGACACAAAAAAAAACACACACACAAAAAAATCTAGAAATTTCGAACATTTTGGTTTTTGACCCCAAAAAAATCCAAGATTTTTTTTTTTAAATGCCAACAAAATCAAATTTTTCAAAGATATTAAAACAAAAACGGGATATATGTCAGATAACGACATATGGGCAACTACCATACCAAATTTTAAAACGATATCATCTTTTTTTACTAACATGGCATATAAAGTATGGTAAAGTATAAAGTATCATTGCGTCATATTTCGAAAAAAAAATTTGGCTTTTATTGACCAGATACAGACAAATAAATGCCAGTACTGTGTCTTTTAGATAAAACTGATATAGAAACATGCTTTTCATTTAGATTTATCCATTTCAAATTTTGACATTCAGTGACCTGAACTTGACCTGAACTTGACACTAACTTCACGTAAATGAAGTCAGGTGGTAAAATGACTATCACTATCGACGTATATGCGTAAAAGCATCCATAAAACATGTGCTGCATGACTTTCGTAGATATGTTGTGTGTAGTGACCTTTTGTGACCTGACCTTGACCTTGATCTTTTCCAACAATCTCACTTTAGCTGATGTGGGATATGTATCATACCTTTAACAGCACTTTGGGTGATCATAGGCGCAATCGAAGGCCATGTATGGCAAGTATTGTCCATAAACTCAAATACCTCGATTTTGACGTTTGACTTGACCGTGACCTGACATGTGACCTTAATTTGACATTTTGGAAGTGAATGTTAGGTTTATCTCATGGAGCACTTTCGAATGCCGCCTTGCGTGTCACGCTGCTATCATTGGCTCTGAAGATACCAGGGGGCTACCTTTCCCCCCCCCCCTTCCCCCCCCCCCCCCCCCCAGTGAGTCGTGTTACAGAATATACCCCAGTGACTGCCGGGTTAAAATATGGGTTCCGAAAATACATTTCTGTATAACGGCGTATCTGGGATCCTAGTGGATCCCAATGCGAAGTGGTGCCTGGGATCTCGGATTCCGGCGGATCCATCGACCAATGTTGAAGGCGGATTTATGATCCCAGTGGATCCAACGACAAATTGTGAAAGTGGATCTATGATTCCAATAGATCCGGGATACAGATCCCAGAGATCAGATCCCGGGATCCGTTTTCCGGATTCCAGCATATGTCTGTTC
This sequence comes from Chirona hameri, assembly GCA_036785665.1. Taxonomy (NCBI): domain Eukaryota; kingdom Metazoa; phylum Arthropoda; class Thecostraca; order Balanomorpha; family Balanidae; genus Chirona; species Chirona hameri. The sequence continues at coordinate 22,096 of JAXIVJ010016043.1, forward strand.
GTTACCGAGCCGGCGCAAAACTCGAAGCGATTGAGAAGTCTCCCGTCGGGGAACTATCAAAGCGTTCAAAGTTGTAGCATTCAAGCTTGTCCCATCCAAAACCGCTGCCAACAACGCTTGCGACATCCAAAATTCGCCCGGGTAGGGGACATCTTCATGAGCCAAACTCGCCGCATCCAAAATGGTACTCGCCGCATCCAAAACCGTGGCATACAGCCACATACAAAGCCGTGGCAGTCAAGCTTGCACCATCCAAAACTGTCTGGCGCGGTCATATTGGAACTACTAGTTGCAGTGAAACCCGCTAGATGGAGGGAGTAGCGTGGTGATGACGTAGTCACTCTAACACGCCAGTCGGCTACAGTGGAATATGTTTATGCGAATGGACATCTGACACCACGCTGGACCCGACGTCGCCTCGCATCGGCCGGCAGCTGTCGGGCGGGGAGGAGGGTGAGGCGTGAGCGGTGCAGACCGACGGAGTGGGGAACGTCACATCGAGACCGTGAGAAAGCTAATGGAAATTATAAAACTAAGTTTGATGCTGCGTTGGCACTACGCCACTTGTTGCTAAGGCCAAGAAAATCACTCACGACCAGGATGGGCGTTAGCTGCCACGTTTCCATATGCGATTACCGGCCCATTCCGATAAACCTTATGGTACTAGCGTATGGTACTGCTACTACCATAGTCATTGGCGGATCCAGAACGGTGGTTGGAGGGGGGCAGAGGGGGGAGCAAATTCCCTAAAAAAATATCACATAATTCTGAAAACTCATCGTATTTCGCTTGGTTATGCATTGATAGCCGATTTTAAACAAACTTTCCTTTGTAAAAGTTGCTAAGATTGTCTTCCATATCAGGAAATGTGTCAATTTTGTGCCGATTTCAGGCGGTTTGGACGGGGTCATGGCCGCACCCCCCCCCCCCCCCCCCCCCCTCCCCAAGCAAATCCCCCCCCCCCCCCCAAACAAAAAAAATCACATAATTCTGAAAACTCATCGTATTTCACTTGGTTATGCATTGATAGCCGATTTTAAACAAACTTTCCTTTGTAAAAGTTGCTTAGATTGTCTTCCATATCAGGAAATGTGTCAATTTTGTGCCGATTTCAGGCGGTTTGGAGGGGAGTCATGGCCGCAATCCCCCCCCCCCCCCCTGGATCCGCTAGTGACCATAGTCTGCAACGGATTTAATTAACTAATTTCTTATTCTATAATTAATGATTAATTGTGATGAATTATTATTGAAAATTTAACATATACATAATTTAATAGTAATACATAAATATAATAGTTAACTCATTAAGTAAGTACCAAGGTGTGTTCTAGATGGACTGGATCAACAGTTTTCTGATCACATAGGGAGAGCGACGTCCTAACACAGCTTCGAAAACTTCCGCCCCCTAACTTCAGGCGTTTTCGAAATATAGAGGCACCGCCTCCAAACGGGACGGTCCCGTTTTGACCAGGGGATCCGAGACTAATAGTAGTGGCCCGGCGCCGCTCCGCCAGCCGTTCCCCGCGTGCGCGCCTATTGCCGTGTGCCCGGTAACCTGACCCCTGTTGCTCTCCCCTATACTGCGCTCCCACACTGCTTGCTGTATTAGTGACGTGACAGACATGACTCGGGGCACGTGGAACGCGACCGTGGGGACAATTAAGATATTTGTTTAGGCAGTGGAGCAGTTAATGCTCCTATACTATCAATGAAATAACACACATATTTAATGCACCGAAGCTTAGTAGTAGTGGCCAGGCGCCACTCCGCCAGCCGTCCCCCCCCCCCCCCCGCGCCTATTGCCCAGAGGTGCAAAAACCTCCCAACTCGCCGACCTGGGTATGTGCCAGATACGATGAAAAAATTGTGGTAACGTGACAACTATCAGCCACACAGGCTCCATTACAAAATGCCACCTAATGAAAACCGTGACAATCTGGAATGTGGCAGTACGGCAGACGGGCACATCATTTATCTAACTTCGGCAGCAAATTAGTGTGTTTCTGTTCCCAAATGTGGAATAGCGCGTGACGTCATATATCCTTAATTTTCTCTATGTTGATTGGTCCTATGCACAAAGCAGATTGCGTACTCGTCATATCTGCGCCAGAGTTGTAAGCATTCGGGGTGCTGCAATTTCCCGGCGGATTCTGTCACGCCGACGTCTTTTCCATTGAAATCGCCCATTGCTCGATCGCGAAGTCGGCGTGAAGGTGGCGGATTGTCACGCCGGAGCTGTGACAGTTGTCTAGTTATCCTGAGTGTGACAGAGAAGATGGAGCCCAGCAGCGATGGGAGAAATGCCCCAGGACCAGTGCGTGTGCCTCCATCAAGGGAGAAAATGTATTGCGGCTATCCAGGCTGTTCTTACAATGGCCAAAGACGCAGCTTCAAGCGACACAATGCCGTGATGCATCGTGGTCAAACAATCGTTTTTCAGAACAATGCTTTTGGCCATGGAGGGCGCTGGCGTGATTGGGTCGTGACGAATGTGGATGAGGTGGAGATGGACACTGATGGCCCCAACACTGACACAAGACCAGGATCATCTGAAGGTGAGATTTCATCTGGGTACATAAAAGTAATAATGATCTGTGGAACTTAATGTAGGGTAAACGGGATAGTTCAGCAATTCACCTCCCTAGTTAATGGTAGTATTGAGGTCCCTAATAGAAGAAGTGTATTATTATGACAGACAGAAAAGTGGGTAATAGTTCAGTAATTCACCTCCCTAGGTTAAGGTTCTTCTTGAGGTCCCTAATAGAAGGACAGTCAGCCGACAGTATTATTATGACAAACTGAAAAGTGTACCAGTAATACCAAAGCTATGACGTCACCAATAATAACTTAATCAAACCTATGCAAACCTTACAGCAATTACTGTTGCAGAGACCCACGTTTATAATGCTCCGCTCACATTCGCTCTGCGCTGCAGCCCTACAGGGGGGGGGGGCTGTCACCTGTCACCCCCCCCCCCCCCCCCAGACACCCCAGGCCATCTTATAGACAAAACCAAACCCTATGGCATAAAGAAGTAGTCTGATGTATTTAGGCCTAGCCTATTAATAATAACAGCTTCGTTGGAAGAAATATGAAAATGTCGCTGTGATGTTGAAATGTCGCTGATAAATGTTTTTTTGGGTGACATCATGGCTTTGGTATTACTGGTACACTTCTGTCTGTCATAATAATACTCTCTTCTTCTATTATGGACCTCAAGAACACCACAAACTGGGGAGGTGAATTACTGAACTATTACCAAAAAGTGTACCAAAGCCATTACGTCATCAAAACGATACATATTTAAACCTGACCTAACCTTTACAGCAATTGTGGTCGCAGGGACCCACGTTTAGAACTCTTCGCTTGCTGCGCTTCAGAACCTACCGGGGGCTGTCACCCCCCCCCCCCCCCCCCCTGGACCCCCCAGATTATCTTGTAGTCAAAGATAACCCACTTTTCAGTCTGTCGTAATATTACTGTCAGCTGACTACTCTTCTTATTTTAGGGACCTCAAGAATATCATAAACTGGGGAGGTGAATTACTGAACTATTACCGGGTAAACCACCCTTATTTCAGACTTCAGCTGTAAAATGAACAAATTCAGCTCACTTAATTGCTCATGACCTGCTCATGATCAATTAAAAACTTAATTGCTTAATTGCTCATGACTTAATAAAACTTAATTGCTCATGATCAATTAAATGTTTTCATATTAGTCCCAAAACATTCCTGCAACACTTGTGAGTTAATTTTGTCATCAGTTTATGTTGTAGAAGCCTGATAAGGAACTGAAAAACTGAAATGCAGCATATTTTGCTTCTGGTCTAAATTATCTTTGGATTTTTTTTTAATATTGCAGGGTCAGAAACCCTGTACCAAATCGAAATTGGGTCAACATTTATTCAAGCTTCTGTGAGAGTTGAGAAGCAGCTCGCTTTCTATCTGATCATATAATTAGACCTTTGAAGTTAAAAGTGTCAGTTTTTTTCCCATTTCTGGACTAGACTATGGGTAGTTACACCCAATCCTGCACTACATTTCATTTCTTTATACTACCTATATCAATTTTAGCTGATCATCCACTTATCAGATGAGAGAACCCATGTTCACGCAACATTTCACACTTAATTTGACCATCATTTGTGGCATGTTGATACAGATTTGTGGCCATCCAGAAATAACAATAAAGTTAAGTATATCTAGCTTTCCAAAAACCTAAAACAGTGAGTTACAACAGTTTTGCATGCTTTCCTCAAGCACCCTCCCCTTCTGGATTATGTGATTATTATGTCGCACCATAAATATATGACTAGGGGCTGTAACCAATAACTTTGGGTAAAAAAATGTCTAAGGGTGAAATTGTTAATTTCAGCATTTTTGTATACTGGCATTCAATCCCAAATAACAGACATGCAGCAGGGAAAATTGTGGTTCAAGGGTTTCTCAATGTTTGTGACTCGCTCCATTTGGTACTTTAAAGCATGTTCTCTCAGATAGTCTCAACATTTCTGGAATGTTGTTATGTATAATCCAAAAATAATCAGCAAAACATGATGTGCACTGGAACATGTTGCATGTGCAGGGCAGATGAAGAATGGCTGTGTCATATTGACAAACTATTTTTTTTTAAATGGGCAAAGTCCAAAGATAAAGTTGAGTTTGTTCTGCACAAGTACAGAAAGCTTGTGTTGAATTTGAAATTTTGTGAAAAAAGGAGATTGTACTCATCATAGGTTCCCAAACTGCAAGTCATACTTCCAAAGTTGTACTGAAGTGATGTGAGGTGCTGTAAAATGCTGAAATATAAGTGAAAAGATGTTTGTTGTTAACTTATAGACACTTGCTCCATGATGTGAATATTGTTGTTCAGATTGGCATTTTCCATGTTTTCCCATTTTATTTCCTGTAAGTGTTAGTTCACGCTTAAGTAACTAAAAAATCACATTGCGAATATGACTTGTGAAGCCACATGGTAACAAGGGTCACCCAGAGGGCTCATGGATTGGACATTTAAATATGTTGGAGTGCACTGTTTTAACACGCGCAGTGGAGGGGGGGGCACTTTTGTGCCCCCTCCCCCACATGTTTTTCGTAAATAGCTCAAAAACTAAGCGCAACAGAGCGGTGGTTTTTGCGAGACATTAATGCCAACTCAATAGCGGATCGTTTGACGCAACAAAAATCTAAATCGGTCGATGAATTTTTGAGTTATATGGATTTTCAGTCCAAGATGGCGGCCAGAATCGCGGTCGGCAAATCGATATCTTCGGAACCAACAGTCAGATAGGAATGATTCAAAACGCCATTCGGTAGACAATGTCAATGTTCATCCCGGAAACAACTTTAAACACATTGCCGGTGATCTGTGACGTCACAGAGGTCAAATTCCCAAAATTGTGATATTTGGCCAGATTTGACCTTCATGACCTCGTTGGACCTTGCAGATATTGACCGAAGGTCAAGAAAATTTCAGAAAATGTAGATCATCATAGCATCTACCAACCCTGTAAGTTTCATCATTCTAGCTCTCATACTTTCGGAGATCTTAGGGGGGGGGGCACTAAAAATGCACCCCCCTCCACTGCGTGTTAGTGGCATCCCCTCTCCACTGCGCGTGTTAAACAATTTGAAGATTGAGAGCAGGTATATAAAAAAAACGATGTCTGGGTATGTTGGTATGCTCATACTTTGCAACTCAAATGTATTAATGAAGTCAGGGGAGGTGGGCACTACATCATGTTGGCATGCAAGGAGGCTATGTTGTTACATAACTAATTAACACCATCACAATAAATAGGTACAATGGAAACGGGTTTATAATAATGGGTTTATAATAAATGGTCTTATTTGTTCCAGACACCAGCGCAATCAGCAACTCCAATGCTGCCCCGGTCAGTGGCACTTCGAGTACGTCTTCGGGTCCGGTGGATGAACCGGATCAGTCCGGTCCTAGCAGCGAGCAAGCATCATGCAAAGGCTGCTGCTCCGTCTGCGGTGCATCATGCAGGTCACAAGACTTCATGGTGGAAGCCCGCCGTTTCATGGATGAAACTCGCCAAACGCTCGCTAAGCTGGAGCAGGTGCGAAACGAGCTCACAAACACCACTAATCCCGTCCACCCTCAGCAGAATCAAGTGGGCAGAATCGTAAATCAAGTGGACAAGGTCATTGACGTGCTCTTCCGGTCCGGCAGAAGCGTAACCGCGCTTCAGACCGCGTCAGAGGGACATCTGATGTGGGATGAGACGGGCACGTTTTTGCACTGCTCCGTCTGCGTGCATGATCCAAAGGACGTTACAAAGCATCATAGCGGTGTCTTCAGGTATGACAGCGCCCTTGGCTCGTCTTTCGACCCCAGTATGACAATGCCCAAACGTTTTACGAGCATGAGGGATAGTGTGGCTAGACACTTCAGGTCAGATGGGCATAAGGAGGCGAAAAAAGCTCTCATCGAAAAGGAAGAGTGTGACAAAGCGCGTGGAGAGGCCAGCAAGAGTGCGGCATCGCGCGTGCTTCGAACGGCATATCTTGTGCTTAAAAAGTCGTTGAGCCACCTCCTGTTCGAAGAACTGATAGTTCTGCAGCATCTGAATGATGCTGCAATGGGCAATATCAATCATTCTAGGATGATGATGGATACCGCTCGCTCCGCGTTCTGCGAGGCGACTCTGGCAAAAGTAAAGGAGCACGTTGAGGCTCAGCCATGCGTGGCTGTCCTTGCAGACAAGGTTACAATTGCCAGAAGGACAGTGGATGTGACCGCCGTGCTTACCCTCGTGCCAGATGCCGAGCCCGATAACCTCTTCCAGAGCTTCGTGGTGGATGCGCCTGTTGTAAAGAAGCATGACGGAGAAGCGCTTGCGAGCGACATCCGTGACTCACTGGCAAAGGTCGGTGTGACCAGCGCAGAGAAGGTCGCTGCCATTGCAGCTGACGGCCAATATCACCACAATGCCGTTCCACAAAAGTTGGTGCGCCTGCTGGAAAAAGAGAACTCCGCAACTGTTCCCGCAATATGGGACCCGGCCCATTTGATGAACTTGGCAGAGGGAGATGCGCGAAAGGACACCAGTGGCGAGTGGGTGCGGGACACGGTGGACGTAATAACGGCCGTGAACAAACGGTGTTTAGTCGGGAAGGGCTTGGAGGAGCTGATGATGTGTGGTGAGGAATCGGGCGAGCAAGCTCTTCGACCTAAGCTGTGGTCCGAAACCCGCTTTGCGCCTCACGCCGGACAGGTTTTCTCCGTGTTCCGGCGCAACCTGGGGTTTCTGTGCACCGCGCTGGAGAAGAAGATGGAAGTGGAAACTCGGCCCGCACAGCTCGCCGACCTGCGGAAGGAGCTCGTTCTGATGAAAGGTTAGTGCGTGCTCCAACAAATGTGCTGAAAGCAGGCACATTTTCGTTGAATGTTTGCGTCTTGAATGTTGCCAGTTATTTTGTCGTTGTTGTCCGTTAGTCGTCATTGTTTCGACAGATGAAATCTAGTGCAGGCTCTAAGCAATTGCAGAAATCGTATTTTGTGCTGCACTGACAACTAAAGGTGGTTCCATCTATGTATTAATAGGCTTTCCGTCCCTTTCCCGTTCCTGTTCCGTTCCTGTTCTGTTCCTGTTCCGTTCCCTCCCGCTCCATTCCGATCCCGTCCCGTTCCCATGCCGTTCAGTTACATAATTTATGTCTTCCCACAGATCCAGCATTTCGAGTCCGTGTCAGAGCCCTGGAGGACATCTATCGAGTGTTGGCGACAGCCAGCAAGGCTGTTCAGAGAACACAGGCGTTGCCCTGGGAGCGTCAGGCGGGCCAAGAACAGGTGGCTGAAACCATCAGTGACATGAGGGTGGCGCTCATCACGCAACACAAAAAGTCG
>JAXIVJ010016045.1:0-29968 GCA_036785665.1 Chirona hameri
GGACATGTCACGGAGAGAAGGAAGAGGAAGAGAGAGAGCAGACAGTAAGGGGAGGAGAGAGCAGACAGTAAGGGGAGGAGAGGGCAGATAGTGATGGGAGGAGAGAGCAGAGAGGGCGGGACATGTCACGGAGAGAAGGAAGGGGAAGAGATAGAGAGAGCAGACAGTACGGGAAGGAGAGGGCAGATAGTGAGGGGAGGAGAGAGCAGATAGTGAGGGGAGGAGAGAGCAGATAGTGAGGGGAGGAGAGAGCAGAGAGGGCGGGACATGTCACGGAGAGAAGGAAGAGGAAGAGAGAGCAGAGAGTAACGGGAGGAGAGGGAAGATAGTGAGGGGAGAAGAGAGCAGAGAGGGCGGGACATGTCACGGAGAGAAAGAAGAGGAAGAGAGAGCAGACAGTAAGTGGAGGAGAGGGCAGATAGTGAGGGGAGGAGAGAGCAGATAGTGAGGGGAGGAGAGAGCAGAGAGTGCGGGACATGTCACGGAGAGAAGGAAGAGGAAGAGAGAGCAGACAGTAAGGGGAGGAGAGAGCAGACAGTGAGAGGAGGAGAGGGTAGATAGTGAGGGGAGGAAAGAGCAGAGAGGGCGGGACATGTCACGGAGAGAAGGAAGATGAAGAGAGAGAGAGCAGACAGTAAGGGGAGGAGAGAGCAGATAGTGAGGGGAGGGGAGAGCAGAGAGGGCGGGACATGTCACGGAGAGAATGAAGAGGAAGAGAGAGCAGACAGTAAGGGGAGGAGAGAGCAGACAGTGAGAGGAGGAGAGGGTAGATAGTGAGGGGAGGAAAGAGCAGAGAGGGCGGGGCATGTCACGGAGAGAAGGAAGAGTAAGAGAAAGCAGACAGTAAGGGGAGGAGAGGACAGATAGTGAGGAGAGGAGAGGGTAGATAGTGAGGGGAGGAAAGAGCAGAGAGGGCGGGACATGTCACGGAGAGAAGGAAGAGGACGAGAGAGCAGACAGTAAGGGAGGAGAGGGCAGATAGTGAGGGTAAGAGAGAGCGAAGAGGGCGGGACATGTCACGGAGAGAAGGAAGAGGAAGAGAGAGCAGACAGTAAGGGGAGGAGAGGGCAGATAGTGAGGGGAGGAAGAGAGCGAAGAGGGCGGTACATGTCACGGAGAGAAGGAAGAGGAAGAGAGAGCAGACAGTAAGGGGAGGAGAGGGCAGATAGTGAGGAGGAGAGAGCGAAGAGGGCGGGACATGTCACGGAGAGAAGGAAGAGGAAGAGAGAGCAGACAGTAAGGGGAGGAGAGGGCAGATAGTGAGGGGAGGAGAGAGCAGATAGTGAGGGGAGGAGAGAGCAGAGAGGACGGGTCATGTCACGGAGAGAAGGAAGAGGAAGAGAGAGCAGACATAAAGGGGAGGAGAGGGAAGATAGTGAAGGGAGGAGAGAGCAGAGAGAACGGAACATGTCACGGAGAGAAGGAAGAGGAAGAGAGAGAGCAGACAGTAAGGGGGAGAGGGCAGATAGTGAGGGGAGGAGAGAACAGATAGTGAGGGGAGGAGAGAGCAGATAGGGCGGGACATGTCACGGAGAGAAGGAAGGGGAAGAGAGAGAGCAGACAGTAAGGGAGGGAGAGGGCAGATAGTGAGGGGAGGAGAAGAGGGCAGAGAGGGCGGGACATGTCACGGAGAGAAGGAAGAGGAAGAGTGAGCAGACAGTAAGGGGAGGAGAGAGCAGACAGTAAGGGGGGGGAGAGGGCAGATAGTGAGGGGAGGAGAGAGCAGAGAGGGCGGGACATGTCACGGAGAGAAGGAAGAGGAAGAGAGAGCGGACAGTAAGGGGATGAGAGGGCAGATAGTGAGGGTAGGAGAGAGCGAAGAGGGCGGGACATGTCACGGAGAGAAGGAAGAGGAAGAGAGAGCAGACAGTAAGGGGAAGAGAGAGCAGACAGTAAGGGGAGGAGAGGACAGATAGTGAGGGAGGAGAGGGCAGAGAGGACGGGACATGGCACGGAGAGAAGGAATAGGAAGAGAGAGAGAGCAGACAGTAAGGGGAGGACAGGGCAGATAGTGAGGGGAGGAGAGGGCAGAGAGGGCGGGACATGTCACGGAGAGAAGGAAGAGGAAGAGAGAGCGGACAGTAAGGGGATGAGAGGGCAGATAGTGAGGGTAGGAGAGAGCGAAGAGGGCGGGACATGTCACGGAGAGAAGGAAGAGGAAGAGAGAGCAGACAGTAAGGGGAGGAGAGGACAGATAGTGAGGGGAGGAGAGGGCAGAGAGGGCGGGACATGTCACGGAGAGAAGGAAGAGGAAGAGAGAGCAGACAGTAAGGGGAGGAGAGGACAGATAGTGAGGGGAGGAGAGGGCAGAGAGGGCGGGACATGTCACGGAGAGAAGGAAGAGGAAGAGTGAGCAGACAGTAAGGGGAGGAGAGAGCAGACAGTAAGGGGGGGGGAGAGGGCAGATAGTGAGGGGAGGAGAGAGCAGACAGTAAGGGGAGGAGAGAGCAGAGAGGGCGGGACATGTCACGGAAAGAAGGAAGAGGAAGAGAGAGCAGACAGTAAGGGGGGAGAGAGCATATAGTGAGGGGAGGAGAGAGCAGACAGTAAGGGGAGGAGAGAGCAGAGGGCGGGACATGTCACGGAGAGAAGGAAGAGGAAGAGAGAGCAGACAGTAAGGGGGGGAGAGAGGGCAGATAGTGAGGGGAGGAGAGATCAGACAGTAAGGGGAGGAGAGAGCAGAGAGGGCGGGACATGTCACGGAGAGAAGGAAGAGGAAGAGAGAGCAGACAGTAAGGGGGGGAGAGGGCAGATAGTGAGGGGAGGAGAGAGCAGATAGTGAGGGGAGGAGAGAGCAGACAGTAAAGGGGGGGGAGAGGGCAGATAGTGAGGGGAGGAGAGAGCAGACAGTAAGGGGAGGAGAGAGCAGAGAGGGCGGGACATGTCACGGAGAGAAGGAAGAGAGAGCAGACAGTAAGGGGGGAGAGGGCAGATGGTGAGGGGAGGAGAGAGCAGACAGTAAGGGAGGAGAGAGCAGAGAGGGCGGGGCATGTCACGGAGAAAAGGAAGAGGAAGAGAGAGCAGACAGTAAGGGGGGGGGAGAGGGCAGATAGTGAGGGGGGAGAGGGCAGATAGTGAGGGGAGGAGAGAGCAGATAGTGAGGGGAGGAGAGAGCAGAGGGCGGGACATGTCACGGAGAGAAGGAATAGGAAGAGAGAGCAGACAGTAAGGGGGGGGGGGGAGAGGGCAGATAGTGAGGGGAGGAGAGAGGAGATAGTGAGGGGAGGAGAGAGCAGATAGGGCGGGACATGTCACGGAGAGAAGGAAGGGGAAGAGAGAGCAGACAGTAAGGGGGGGAGAGAGGGCAGATAGTGAGGGGAGGATAGAGCAGATAGTGAGGGGAGGAGAGAGCAGAGAGGGCGGGACATGTCACGGAGAGAAGGAAGGGGAAGAGAGAGCAGACAGTAAGGGGAGGAGAGAGCAGAGAGGGCGGGACATGTCACGGAGAGAAGGAAGGGGAAGAGAGAGCAGACAGTAAGGGGAGGAGAGAGCAGAGAGGGCGAGACATGTCACGGAGAGAAGGAAGAGAGGGCAGACAGTAAGGGGAGGACAGGGCAGATAGTGAGGGGAGGAGAGGGCGGGACATGTCACGGAGAGAAGGAAGAGGAAGAGAGAGCAGATAGTGAGGGGAGAAGAGAGCAGACAGTGAGGAGAGGAGAGAGCAGAGAGGGCGGGACATGTCACGGAGAGAAGGAAGGGGAAGAGAGAGCAGACAGTAAGGGGAGGAGAGGGCAGATAGTGAGAGGAGGAGAGGGCAGATAGTGAGGGGAGGAGAGAACAGATAGTGAGGGGAGAAGAGTGCAGAGAGGGCGGGACATGTCACGGAGAGAAGGAAGAGGAAGAGAGAGCAGACAGTGAGGGGAGGAGAGGGTAGATAGTGAGGGAAGGAAAGAGCAGAGAAGGCGGGACATGTCACGGAGAGAAGGAATAGGAAGAGAAAGCAGACAGTAAGGGGAGGAGAGGACAGATAGTGAGGAGAGGAGAGAGCAGAGAGGGCGGGACATGTCACGGAGAGAAGGAAGAGGAAGAGAGAGCAGATAGTGAGGGGAGAAGAGAGCAGACAGTGAGGAGAGGAGAGAGCAGAGAGGGTGGGACATGTCACGGAGAGAAGGAAGGGGAAGAGAGAGCAGACAGTAAGGGGAGGAGAGAGCAGACAGTGAGGGGAGGAGAGAGCAGAGAGGACGGCACATATCACGGAGAGAAGGAAGAGGAAGAGAGAGCTGACAGTAAGTGGAGGAGAGGGCAGATAGTGAGGGGAGGAGAGAGCAGAGAGGGCGGGACATGTCACGGAGAGAAGGAAGAGGAAGAGAAAGCAGACAGTAAGGGGAGGAGAGGGCAGATAGTGAGAGGAGAGGAAAGATAGTGAGGGGAGGAGAGAGCAGATAGTGAGGGGAGGAGAGAGCAGAGAGGGCGGGACATGTCACGGAGAGAAGGAAGAGGAAGAGAAAGCAGACAGTAAGGGGAGGAGAGGGCAGATAGTGAGATGAGGAGAGGGCAGATAGTGAGGGGAAGAGAGAGCTGAGAGGGCGGGACATGTCACGGAGAGAAGGAAGGGGAAGAGAGAGCAGACAGTTAGTGGAGGAGAGGGCAGATAGTGAGGGGAGGAGAGAGCAGAGAGGGCGGGACATGTCACGGAGAGAAGGAAGAGGAAGAGAGAGCAGACAGTAAGGGGAGGAGAGGGTAGATAGTGAGGGGAGGAGAGAGCAGAGAGGAAAGCACATATCACGGAGAGAAGGAAGAGGAAGAGAGAGCTGACAGTAAGTGGAGGAGAGGGCATATAGTGAGGGGAGGAGAGAGCAGAGAGGGCGGGACATGTCACGGAGAGAAGGAAGAGGAAGAGAGAGCAGACAGTAAGGGGAGGAGAGGGCAGATAGTGAGGGGAGGAGAGAGCAGACAGTAAGGGGAGGAGAGAGCAGAGAGGGCGGGACATGTCACGGAGAGAAGGAAGAGGAAGAGAGAGCAGACATAAAGGGGAGGAGAGAGCAGAGAGGGCGGGACATGTCACGGAGAGAAGGAAGAGGAAGAGAGAGCAGACAGTAAGGGGAGGAGAGAGCAGAGAGGGCGGGACATGTCAGCGAGAAAAGGGAGAGACAGAGACGAATGAATGAACGACGTGTTTCGTCAAGCTTAACGTGTGATACCTGCCGCGGGACCAGTTAGTGTCATAGCCATTTCACCGTCTATAATACTGTAGGCGGCCGAGTGTCTTAGCCATTCCACCGTCTATAATACTGTAGGCGGCCGAGTGTCTTTGCCATTCCATCGTCTAAAATACTGTAGGCGGCCGAGTGTCATAGCCATTCCACAGTCTATAATACTGTAGGCGGCCGAGTGTCTTAGCCATTCCACCGTCTAAAATACTGTAGGCGGCCGAGTGTCTTAGCCATTTCACCGTCTAAAATACTGTAGGCGGCCGAGTGTCTTAACCATTTCACCGTCTAAAATACTGTAGGCGGCCGAGTGTCTTAGCCATTCCACAGTCTAAAATACTGTAGGCGGCCTAGTGTCTTAGCCATTTCACCGTCTAAAATACTGTAGGCGGCCGAGTGTCATAGCCATTTCACCGTCTAAAATATTGTAGGCGGCCGAGTGTCTTGGCCATTCCACAGTCTAAAATACTGTAGGCGGCCGAGTGTCTTAGCCATTCCACAGTCTAAAATACTGTAGGCGGCCGAATGTCTTAGCCATTCCACCGCCTAAAATAGTGTAGGCGGCCGAGTGTCATAGCCATTCCACCGTCTAAAATACTGTAGGCGGCCGAGTGTCTTAGCCATTCCACCGTCTAAAATACTGTAGGCGGCCGAGTGTCTTAGTCATTCCACCGTCTAAAATACCGTAGGCGGCCGAGTGTCTTAGCCATTCCACAGTCTAAAATACTGTAGGCGGCCGAGTGTCTTAGCCATTCCACGGTCTAAAATACTGTAGGCGGCCGAATGTCTTAGCCATTCCACGGTCTAAAATACTGTAGGCGGCCGGTCGACGGACGGTCTGGATTTAATTGCTAAAATTAAAATTCGCTGTGAAAAGCATACAAAGAGCGAGCAACAAAAACAAGTATGGCGTCAGATTGAAGACAACCAGCTTTCTAATGGTGTTTTTTTTTTCTTCAAGCCTACGGCGCCAACCGTTTCGGAGTTAGAGGGAAATTTCTGACAAATCTCGGCAGTAGGTGGTTGTTGGGCGACTGCACAGATTATATTTGGGCAGAAAGTGATTGCCTCAGACCAGAGGTCTAAAAATGTTTCTGTGCGTCCCCCACCATTTCCGAACATACGATTTTTGTCCCACGCCTGAAAACTCGCGAGTAGCAAAGGGAACGAAAACGCTGTCTGCGCTCATCACCAGCGCAGACGGCTCCAGGCCCAGTTGGGGTGATCAGGTTGACGCTCTTGTACTGACCAGCTGACGCTCTCGGATGGCATGAGCCCGTCGCAGCTGGACCCGGCGACCAGCTCTCCTCCGTCGCCGTTTCCTGATCGCGCCTCTGGCTGAGGGTGTTGCTTCTGGCCGGAGATTTATGGTCGGTTCGGCCATGGGCGCGTCCCCTAACGGCTCGGCGCGGGCCGGGCCGGCCACTCATCGGGACCGACGGTAGATATCTACCGTCGGTCTCGACAGTGAACAGCTGGCGATAGAGGTTCCATGTCTTCCAGAAGAGGTAGAAAAACGGACGTCCGAGCGTGATCCATTTTGCGGAGGCTTGATAGCGAGAAGAAAACATTCAGCACACTCAAACAGCGAGTCCAGATGAAATACAAACTATAGCACCGTATCCACTGCGTCCACTTGCCTAGTATACACACATCGCACAGGCTTGCCGGCGTCTTAACACCACTCAAATATACGGAAAAGCCGGAGCGTCGGGCACGGCGGCTGCACTCAAAACAAGTCAAGTCAATACATATGTCTCCGAGATAATCTGGCTGTCTCGTAGGCCCTATTCAAAACAGACAGCCGTTTTCGAGAGCATTTGATGAACTCACCCGAGGGTTCTCCGTCGATACTCGTGAGGGTGCTTCCATGGATACCAAATTCTTATCTCCTTGTCTCCAGCGAGACAGCTTTCTGTCTCAACATAAACGGTAACATGATCTCACTGCTCTGCTGATAACGCACAACTATCTCGACCGATTACTCTTTATGAAACTGACTACCAAGCGGAGATCGTAGAGGATTATCGAACGATACACTCTCGAATCTTGCGCGAGACATAAAAACACCGTCCCATCCCCTCCTTTTTAGCCCACGTACAAACGGGAGTCCCGTCAATCCGTGGATGGCAAAAAACAAACAAACATACATTTCCTTCTTTTTCTTTTCAGAACAAAACATGGTAGAACGGTACCGACGCTTATTTACGGCTCTAATGTAGCAATTGTCCCCTAAAGGCGGCCGCACACTGCGCATTCGGCGCCCGATATCACTGCGAAATTCCGCCTCGGAAAATCGCGGCGATACCGCGGAATATCGTCCTTGTTCCGGCGGATTCGGCGCTGTCTGCCGCGAGATTCCGCCCCGCCGACCTACAGCATGTCGCAACCTGTGCCTACAGCCTGTCCCAATGTAACTTAATGATGACCATTTTTCGACGAAGATGTAAGTTTAGAACCACGAAACTTTTACATAATAAATTCCACAGCGGCAAGAGTTCAAAATGTGTACCTCTATCTTGCATACATTCGCCACTGTTAGCTTGATCAATTTTGTTGTCCGCGGTTCCGCGGCGTTCAGTCGCGGAAAAAAGCTCGTTCGAATCAGCTGTTTCCGCCGGTCCGCAGATGGCCAGCCGACGACATTCGTCCGCGATTTTTGACGTTTCGACTGACGCGAAGGCGGAAAGTCGCTAAAGATGCGCGGAAAGTCGCAGCGATATCGCGACCTCCGCGCGCCGAATGGCCTACACTGAGAAACAGGTGAGACCCCCCAAAGTTCTCAAAGTAACGTAGCCATTCTCTGCAGAGAGCCACACTTTCGGAGAACTTTAAAAACATTAAATGATCTCGGAGACCATCTGGTCCCATCATAGAACCTAGACAGATAAGACCACCCATGGTTCTCGGAGACCACAAACAGTTCTCAGTCAAGATTATTATTTTCGTAGGATTCTCACCAAAGATAACTTTTGAACCGAAAATGGTCTCGAACGCCACCATGTCAAACCACCCAAAGTTCTCGGAGACTATAGACAGCTCTTCGTCAAGATGATTATTTTCGTAAGATTCTCAGCCAAGATAACTTTTGAGCCGTAAACAGTCTCCACACCACCAGGTCAAACCTCCTAAAGTTCTCCGAGAACAGGAAAGTTCTCTGCCGAGAACTTGTGTCTCATTGGTCTCCATCGCGGATAATCGCTGCGTGCAGTATTCATCGCGACCCTCAGTGAAAAAGTAATGCCAGCGATCTATTTATTTAAAAAACCGAGACGAATGAGACAAGAGGCATCTGTGCAAAACCAAGAGGGATCAAGCCTTTACAAAAACAGAACACACGGGTTTTCGGGTCTACCGTGAGACCCGCATGAGGAAACGCAGTCATCGTCACTCTCGTGGCACTTCACACGAGAAACGAGGCATCCTATAAGCCTTTACAAAACTAGAACACACGTGTTCTTGCCTCTTGGGTCCACCGGGAGGACCGACACACCGGGTCCTCGTCACTCTCGTGTAACTTCACATGTGAAACCTTTTAGCAACGGCCCAGCAGACTTTGGGAACCAAGCAGGAGTCGCTTACCGAAAGCACAAAGTTCTGCATGAAAATGTACGCTGCCCGGCGCTCGCCGCGGCGTACGTGCTGCGCGAAAACAATGTGGGCTACTGCCCACAGAAGAACGGCAGCGGCCAGGTCCTCCGTCGTTGTCACAGCCACATCTTCCACCACCACGACGAACAGTCTCTCTTTCTTGTCCACTGCCGGCTGTTGGGCGTCCGGCCCGACTAGCCGGCTCAGGTCCGTACCCAGTAGATCGATCAGGGTCTCTACGGCCTGCTCGTCTGAAACCGACAATGACAACACGGCCTGAGTTGCTATGCATCATTCCCGACCACGATATACATGGTGTTTGGAGACGCACAAACATTTATTGAACTCATAACCGATGTCATCAGCTCGAAATCACAAAGCTTCTACAATACTTTGTAAGAAGTGCGGGGAACTAATATGTGCGTTTGTATTTGTGGGAAAGTAACGGTTCCTAACGGTTCATTCAACGGCTAACAAGGAAAGTGACGGGAAGGAGGTAACGAAGCAGGATTGTGAAGTATGTTCATTTAAAAGAAAGACGAGGAGAAAAACACGTTTCATGGGAACAGTTTTAGTCAAGAGGCCTCCAACACAATTCAGTGTAAATGTGTCGCATTTTTAATACAATACAACTGAAGTATCCATGGTAAGAATACAGCAACTTCATATGGTGGCACTAATGACGAAATTATTATGCATGTTTACACTCTTCTTTCCCAGTCATTAACTCTCACCCTGGTGGAGTTATTTTGCCCCCCCCCCCCACACACACACACAACCGGCGGTTTTTAGATCATAACGAAAAAACGGCGGCGTGTAGCGCCGCCATTTTTTGGTCGGTTTGGGCATAAATTACCCACACTTTGTGAAAGTTTTGACCCCAGGTCACCTCAGATCAGGTCACTAGGTTACTTCAAGTGACCTTACCTCCTAAAATGTTTGTAATTGTGCCAAAGCCACAGTCTTGGTCGGAGAGATTTGAAACTTGCAGGACTTCATGAGGTCATGAGTACCTCCGATTCGTGTATCTCATATTGTTTGTATCGGTGACTAAGGTAAGGTAAATTTGCTGACCTGACCTACATGACCTGGGGTAAAAACTTTAACAAAGTGTGGGCAATTTATGCAAACAGCTACGCGGTTGGCGGCGCTCCGCGACGCGGTTTTCCCGGCTATGATCGAAAAACCGCCGGGGAGGGTGGAAATCAACCCCCTGCAGTGCGCGGGACCCCGTTTCAACCCACCGTAATGTGGGTGTAATAAGAACCTCATTAGTTCATTCAGATAAAGGATTTAAATATTATGTCATTACAAATATTGAACGACTTAAAATCTCCATGACGCACGAACAATGTAAAAAGCATCCACTAACAATAATTACATTCTAAAACTCAAACACAACAAACTGCTTCTTCGCCCTTACCAGTCGATCTTCCTTCCCCGACGTCCTTCAGTCTCATGAGCAAGCTCTTCCAGCGTTGCTCCACGACTTCGCGGATCTCCGCCTTGCCAGTGATCTTCGCGAATTCCTCCCACACCTAAAGCAAAATAAGCACGTAAATGATGAGTAATATAAAACATAATATAAACAAGCCCATACACAAGGTTCACACTCTGAAAAAGAATGCATCGCTGCAAACTTTACAATCACAATACGATCTTGTTTAGATTGTATGAACAAACAAACATCAATTACAAATGTACGTAAATTACGGGGTGTTATTAGCCGTTTTGACGAAAAACTGGCCAAAAAATGACCCAAACTCTCTTCCGGAGGAGACTGCTGAGCAGCGTGGTGTCCGTTTTGATCTAATCATTGCACAGGCACCCCCGCCCCCCCCCCCCAAAAAAAAAACTAGATTGCAGTTATCTCTATTGCGATTTGCGATGGCAAGCTTTGGAGATTCCAATGAGGTTCTTAACCAGCATTGAAATAGATGGTATGTAGAAAAGTTTTGTCTTCCTCTCGTACTTCACGAAAAATGCAAACGCCGGAACTAAATTCCGCTTAAACTTTTTGGCGGAATTTGGGTAGTTCCAGATTTTCATTTTCCGTGAGGTAATAAAGGAAAACAAAAGTATTTGCACATTTAAGTCTCATTGAATGCTGATTCCGAACCTCCATGCAAGCTCCGAAGATTGAAATTGCAATGCAAACAATCGCAATCCAGTTTGGGCGCCTTTGTGCAATTTTGGGGTAGTTATTCGTGAAAACAGCAATAATGTATGCATCATAATAATCAACCTCACCAGCTCAACTTGCCATTCAATAACACAACAAACAAACACCGTAGACGGCCATAGGAGAAAATACGGACTCTATTAAGTTAAAGTCCTTACCTCATCATAGCTGAATAGCCATGGGCACTTGTCCATGACACGGCTGATAGGCAACCGGCACGACACGATCAGCCTGCGACGTTCCGCGAACGAAGCTGTTTTCAGGGAAGCGGAATCGCCAGACGAATCGGCGTTCAGGGTCTGCATCGCGTTCAGAACATCCACTGAAGGGGGTGCGGTAGTCGGCAGGTAGAACGGAAGACCCCGTCTGGCCTGTTCGTTGGAGACGCGCTTGAGCTTCTTCCCCGCGCGCTCCACCTCGAGGTCCTCACACTTCGACCGGTAACGTTCGTTCTTCAGTTTCGTTCTAAGGCGCTTTTTCAGCGCCTCCTGTAAAATATCACAAGTTAAGAAGGTGCAAAATTAACAGAACCAAGAAAGTACCAAAAGTATCACATTTTTACCAAATATGATGATCAGGACATGCATATTCAGTCAATAATACTAAAAAAAAGCCCCAGGGCTTATTTACACTGGGCCCAATTGCTGTATATTAATAATATCTAAAAAGGATAAATTGCTCAGACAATTTTCTCATCACATACATTTAGCCAATGATTTGACCATATCTGCGTCATATTTGCGTAAAGCTAAGGGCAGGCAAACAGTCAAAACTCAAATTGTTTCCTTGGACCTCATTAGGACGTTTCACGGCACAATTTCACGCCGATCCGAAGTCAGCGACTGCCAAGGCCCGCGGGAGATGTTGTCATGGCGACTGTCAAGGCCCGCGGGAGATGTTGTCATGGCGACTGTCAAGGCCCGCGGGAGATGTTGTCATGGCGACTGTCAAGGCCCGCGGGAGATGTTGTCATGGCGACTGTCAAGGCCCGCGGGAGATGTTGTCATGGCGACTGTCAAGGCCCGCGGGAGATGTTGTCATGGCGACTGTCAAGGCCCGCGGGAGATGTTGTTATGGCGACTGTCAAGGCCCGCGGGAGATGTTGTCATGGCGACTGTCAAGGCCCGCGGGAGATGTTGTTATGGCGACTGTCAAGGCCCGCGGGAGATGTTGTCATGGCGACTGTCAAGGCCCGCGGGAGATGTTGTCATGCGAGGGGCATGTTGTCGGACATTTGGCGATGGTGAATGGTGAAAAAATGGTCATCACGACCCACCCTAATACACACGCCGCTTCCAGCTACTTCAAAACGAAACAGTTATATCTGACAAAACGAATTGGACACGGAGAAAATATTCGCATACAAACTGGACTTAACCATTTAATAATAACGGGGGAATATCGGGTAAGGAATGGTCGGAATATTTACGACAGAGTCGAAGAGGCAGGAAGGGAACTCCTTGACTTGGTCTCCGAACTGGTCGATCAGACCCATCGCCACCTGCGCGTACGACCGCTTCGAAGGATAGCTGCCAAGAAACAAAATTAGCAGAAACAGGACATTACCAAGGAGTTAGTGGGAGTACACGTGCATGATGCCAGTACTACGAACCAATGAGTTCTTACCTAGATAGAGATGCCCCATCTGCACTGAAAACTTTGGTTTCTTGTCAGAATACCAAATTATTTTAAGCCAGAAATTGTTATATGGCAGTGTTTGCGCTCAACTTGCTAACAATTCCCGCAAGTCGTTTGTAGACAACTCATGCTGTGGAAACTTCAGGGAGATGGAGGGATGCAAATATAGTATTTCACTTACAAAACGTCGATGATCTTCTGGTCGAAGACAGCCTGAACGAATTCTGGCCAGAGTTGAGAGGTCAGCAGCCCCGGACGTCCCAGGCCCACGCGGAGGCGACTGCTGAGCAGCGTGGAGAGCAGCATTTTGACCTCATCCTTGTACAGGCACCGCCGCCCCGAGAGCGGCTGCGCATAGAAAATAACATACGAACGTCAATAACATTCACTGACTGACCACCAGCACACCAGCCATGCGGGTTAGCTTGACATTAGTGTACATATAATAGAGCTGCCACTTTGAGATTTTGAAAGCCTGCCCTGCACCATTGCAGGGATCGAAAGTGGCGGCTCTAATCTTTACCTACTCAATAACTGGGAGTACCAGTGCTAAACAAATGAAAAGATGAAAGTGTCTTTCGTAGATCACGAAAGCCAAGGCTAAGCATTACCTACAGCTAGATGTGAACAATGAGCCAGTCTATGTTGATAATAAGTGGGGCTGTACAGCGCCACAAACTCCAAACGCACCGAAATAGAGTATTATTCACACCAAATCCACTTCAATGAATATAATGGTCCCTTGAACCGTAATTAAGCTAGTTCCACATACGTCACAAGAAACTTCGGAACAACAAAAGGGGTGGTTGTGACTTGTGACTATAAAATTTCCGGAGGGCATTACACAGATCACTTAAATATCAAGCTAAGTAAGATCAATTTGAACGACTACGGTATGTGTACCTCGGGATCATGTAGATTTTCATCATCTGAAGACATCTCGTCTACCGGAACTGTTTCAGCCGACATGACCGAAGACTCGTGAACCTCCGCGGCCGTTGACGGACGAGCGGGCTCGACGGCGGAAAGACCCGGCTCGAGGGCGAGCGGGTCCGGCAGCTGCTCATCAGCGTCCAGAGACGGTAGCTGCTCATCAGATGCACTATTTCGCGGTCGCCTGTTCAAATAACACACAATATGAACTTTACAGGGAGCAGTGATGTGTTGCCCACCAGTTATTTGAACAGTACAAAGAGGTCATTATAATCCGCATTTCATCTATATCTATATAATTGCATCTTTAGTGTGTTCCGCATTCGGACAAGAAACGGAACTCAGAGTGCTAAGCAAGCTGGTGTGAAACACGGAAATACAATTGCAAATATTGCAAGCTGCCAACCACCAGCGGCCGTAACGGTCGTGCGGGACCGGACCAAACACATTGCCTTTCCTGTGACTCAAACCGGGTGCAACGGCATCCACTCGATCCCGGCATTAGCCTTCGAGACGCCGTAGGGGTGAGGGCCGAGGGGTATTGATGAACCGCTTTAATAACTCACAAAAAATGCTCGGAGGTGCATTGTACTCACGTTTCTCGTTCACGTGGAAGAGTGCGGATGACTATCTTCGCCCGGTCAGACAGCCAGTCAAGGTCTGCGTCGTCTCGAAAGCAGATGTCGTCTGCTTGTAGCTCAATGTTCACGTTTTCATTGATTCCAAAGACACGCCTGGCCTCAGCATACACCGCCTTCTTCTCAACCACTCTGACAGGCTTTTTAAGCACGCTTTCGCCATCTCCATATGTGGCGAAGTACGTGAACATGGTGCCCACTGTGACATTCAAACGACGTCACAATGCCGGTGGGGAACAACGTATTTCGTAAGGTACAGGCATGACGGTGTGAAATCAGTCAGATCTTCAACTGCTATTACCACCACTTCAGACATTTTCAACACATGGTACGCCATAACATGTTGTGCAAAGCCTTCCACCTTCAGTCGACGACACAAAAATTTCCACTCATCGCCACGCCGTAGGATATTGACCACCATACCAAATGAAATGTCATGTGGTGGTACGCCCTCACTACCTCCGTACGACCTGTACGAAATAACGTCACCGACACTGAAATCCACGCCGTTCACACACGCCTTAACGCCAACGTCATATCCATCAGGAACGGCTTCGGCACAAGGACTATCGCCGACTACAAAGTTGATCCTCTGCACAAACAGGGTTTTAGATCTTATCTTGAGACATAGAGCCCTTTGGTGCTTGGTTGCGATTGTTTTACTAATGTTCACTCGATTTTTCGACTGGGATGCAAACTTTTTTAGTTCCTGGTGCTTGCTTTCGAACCTGAGAGTTTTATAGTACGTCGGACATCCGTGCTTTTCTATTTGCTCAGTGTAATGTGTCAAATAGTGGAATTTGGGGGTGATTGGCACAGACGGGTACAGACGGTGAAATGTCTCTAACCACTCCTCTACAGTGTACTGGAACTCGTCCAGGCTTTCCCTAGGGATGGACCACGCACAGAAAATCCTCACCAGGCGAATGAAATTAAGCAGTACTTGCCAATACTCGCAATCCTCAGGAATTTTACTGCCGATGAGTAGAGGAAGGAGATTAAGCAAAACCTCACACTCTTTGGCTGTTTCTCTGACGATAACTTTCTTGCCCTTTGCTCCGAGTGGTTGGGGTTTGTTCGTTCGGTCACGTCCGGAGTACGCAAAAGTGATTATCTCGTGATTTATTTCGTCTAAGCTGACATACCGCCGTTCGATACAGGATTGAAGAACGGAAGATATTACTGTCCGAGCCACTCCTTCAAATATATCGTGCGATATGTCAGGGGGGGGGGGAAACTGTCTAATACGTGAAATGTCTGTAATGAGGTCAGCTCGCAACGCGAGTTAATCCCAAATGCAGCACGTTTCTTTTGGCAAAACTGACTCTGCTCTACCTCATTAAGATCCCTTTTGTAACCTTTCTTGCTTCGAGCATAAAAGTCGACTGCTGAGAACTTTGACTGTATATCGGCGGTGCTAGCGTGGCAAAATCGGCATATAAGCTTGGATCCACGGAAGCACTCGGAGAAGCCAGCAAGGCCGTGAGCACCTAAATTGTCAGCAATGACAAATACGACCCGAGTTCGAACGTTCACGCTTTGGTCCTCACGTTTAATTTGAAACCCGAACTCTTCAAGAGTTTTGAGCTCGTCCACCACGTGACCCAATATTTCTGATCTGTACGCTTTGAAATAAGCAGCACGGAACAACGCGAGGACAAAAATGTGTTTAACTTGGGAACGAAGCTTGGGATACCCTAAAGCCAAGTAAATGCCCGTCAATTTCAGCTTTTGAGACTTATTACCTAAAGGATTTGACACCTGGAAATCATCAATATATATAATGAGTTGTACCTTGTTAAGCTGGTCACGGTGGTACGATCCTGTATAGAAATCGGATAGGTCCGCTGTTTTGTGCGCCAGTGATGGTAGATTGAAGTGTGAATCTACAACAACCTTATGTTTAAACAGCTCTACAAGAAGACTAGTGGCAGATACATACTGGAATGACCGACGAGTACCACTCAGGTCAGAATCCAAGAAAACCGTTGTCGGCTTTATCAATCCAGAACCCTTTTTGACACAGAAGGATTTACTTTGCCTACTTGAAAATCTAGCACAAGAAGACACTGTAGGCAGCTCAGACAATGCTACACTCAGGCTTTTCCTCGCCTCTTTTGCTGACTGAATGCAAGCTCGTCTAACAAAGCTAGCTATGTTCGCACATCCTCTGCTGCTAACACCGTGGTCCGATATAAGACTTCCCAAAAAACATCAAAATCAATCACAGGTACACTCTCTACATGCTCGTTTGAAACAGAGGGCGCACACGATGCTGAAGCCACCCCACACTTATCTGGCAACACATTTTCTACATGAATATTGGGATTCGGTGATCGTGCTCTGACTGCAACTGATTGGGAGAGAAACTTCTGATGCACCTCTGGGTGGTGGTTCAAAATGTGCTGTCTCCAGTAGCGTACCGACCTGAAGATTCTTCCACAGAATAGACAGTCCACTACAAATCCTGGCTCCTTAGAATGACTAGCTGCCAAATGTCTTGACAGTGTTTTGATGTCAATACACTTCTTCCCACAAGCTTGACATGTGAAGCTCTGAAAAAAGAACAAATGTTATTTAAATGATGTTGAACCATCAACAAAACAGTCACTGAATTGAAGACAAAACATTTGAGCTTGACTAGTACCAGTTCTGAATGCACCAATTATATTGATAATGTATATCCTAAGACTTAGTTTGTCCACAAATAACGGTGCGTCATTTTTGCCATTTTTCGACCCCCCTGGATATGCTGTGTAAAGCGTAACATCCGAAAGTGAAGCCTTCATTTGTCTCTAAATTGCGTCGAACCCGAAAAAAACTGGTTTGTTGATGTCACGGGAAAGTGGCAGCTTTCAGTACTACCCTAACTGCAGCCATTAACGTTAATTTTATCGGATTGCAGGGCAAATTTTTACCAACTAACCATAACTTTTCGCAGTCCAAGAACTTCTTCCCCCTTGTTACGCTTGGGTTACGTTTCTTCCCCCCCCCCCCATCCAAGCATATATAATTTATGGACGGCCACCAAAGCAAAGGAACGCATCACTAATGCCCAATTAACATACACATAAATTTTCTGCATTGCTATGCGGAAACATGCATATGGTGATGCAAACTCTTCACAGACAAAGCAAAAGGAAAAGTTTGCATGGTCATGCGCAAAATCCGCATAGATGCGGAAAGTGCAACATATGTGAATTAACATTGCAATCCATGGCTAAATACATTAATCAGCCTTGATTTGCAGAATACTTTGGCCATGGATATTGGATATGGCCATTGGTCATGGCTATGGAATGTTACCAAATTTTCTCAAATTTATAAAAAATTAGATGCAAAAGTAGGAAATTGCAAAAATAGCTGGGGCCAAGTTCTTTGACTGCAAATAATGGCCAAATAAATGAGTATAGGCAGATAACTTTGGCTTTGGCTGCCAATTCATTCAGCATTCAGTTTTCTTTAAATGATTTCAAAATAATTCAAAACACAATAACATCTCACTGCTGGAAAAACGAGACTTCAGGCAAGTTGTCAAAATTACTGGAACAGGCTATTCCTTGCAAAGGCAGTTCACATCAGTTAGGCAAACTGCAGAGGCAATCTAAATAATGCAGCTCTCACTAAATTGGCTGTACGGCAGTTCTGGAGGAACTAAAGCACACCGCAGTTTCAGAAACATCAATACATCTCAAGCTACCTCTCATCCACTGAAACAACTCTGGGATTGTTTATGGCTGTTAATCACAGGAATACCACAATCAAAATATAGACTATAAGCACTGATCCGGCAGCGCCCCAGCTGTGGAGTAATCTAATTTTAGATTGCCTTGTCAGCTGGCTAATCAAAATTTGGATTGTATGTTAAGATTAAAAGAAATATATACATATACTATCAAACATTGTTTGGGTATAAAAGAAGCGTATACAAAATATTTTGAAAAATAAACAACAAAATAAACAAAACACATCCTGTTAGTGATAAAAAGGCATTAACAAAACAACTTCAACAGTCATTTAGAGGTGCTCTTTTCATTTAAAGCCATATGACAAAATGTATGCTGGTTTACTCTGAGATACTAAGTATGTACATTTCAGAAAGTTAAATCTAATGTTTTATTCGCAGTCCTTCTAAGGGCATTTCTCTGCCCATTTAGATGACATCACAATCTGAATATTGATTGATCAATATTTAGATTGCCTCCCTGCAGTTTGCCCATCTGACATACATTTTGACAAAGTATCTAAAATTTTGGAGAATTGATGAGGTAAGATGCAAATAATCTGCCCTATCATACCGTCCGGTGGGGCTGACATCACTGTTGCACAAGGTTACTGTCACTTATTGGCTGGGAGTCATAGGACTGGGAGCCTTTATGGGGACTGGGGACATGGGAGCCTTTATGACGTCACATGACTATGGCTGGCGACCAATTTGAATAACATAATTGAACCTGACCTAACCTTTACAGCAATTGTGGTGACCCACGTTTAGAAAGCTCTTCACGTTGCTCTGTGCTTCGGACAAATCGGGAGGGGGGGGGGGGGGTTGTTGCCCTCCCCCACTGGACCCCCAGACCATCTTGTAGACAAAACCATGGGTATTAGTTTTGTCTACAAGATGGTCTGGGGGGTCAGGTGACACCCCCCAGTTTTCCGCATAGCAGAGAGCAACGTGAGCGGAGTGTTCTAAACGCAGGTCCCTGCAACCATAATTGCTGTAAAGGTTAGGTCAGGTTCGATTATTTTATTCAAATTGTTGCCAGCCATAGTCTGAGGACGTCAAAGGCTTCCATATGACTCCCAGCCAATAACAGCAATAACCTACAGCCTTGATTTTCGCGCCCGGCCGCGACAGTGATGCCAGCCCCACTGAAACCAACCTAACTACAGGGCACAACCCGAAAAACTGTTGGACGAGTGCGCCCAGCCCACACCAGTAACAGTTGGCAGCAATCGGGCGTTAAAAACCTACTACACCAATAGAGTTCCCGTGCTAAATCAATCATTTTCAGATGAAGCTAGCTCAAAACCTATGGTACATATTTTACATCTGACTTCTGGAACAGATAGCTGCAAGCCTTGGCCACAATGTACCATCTACCATTTTTGTTATATTCTGGGCGAAAATGGGTTAAATGGGCTCAGGCGTTAACCAATGTTGGAACGACCGCTAACCGCTTCCAAATGCCACTACAGGTACTGAAATATACACTACTTCCGACTACTGCTTTGTAGGGTGTCCGGACAATTCTTCGTCCAGCATTTCTTCGTACGCAAATCTTCGTCTAGCGTTTCTTCGTCGCGCGTTTCTTCATCTCACATTTCTTCGTATCGGCAAATCATCGTCTCGCATTTCTTCGTATCCGCGAAACTTCGCATACGCAAATCTTCGTATCGCAAATATTCGGTTAGGTTAGGTTAGGTTAGGTTAGGTTAGGTTAGGTTAGGTTAGGTTAGGTTAGGTTAGGTTAGGTTAGGTTAGGTTAGGTTAGGTTAGGTTAGGTTAGGTTAGGTTAGGTTAGGATACGAATAATTGCGTAGACGAATATTTGCGGATACGAAGAAATGCGAGACGAATATTTGCGGATGCGAAGAAATGCGAGACGAAGAAACGCGCGACGAAGAAATGCGGAGACGAAGATTTGCGGACGAAGAAATGCGGGACGAAGATTTGTCATGGAATCGCTTCGTAGGGTATTAATAATGACCCCTTTCAAATGCTACTACAGGTACTGAAATATACACTACTTTAGACTACTACTTCGGGTAACGGTGGGGTTGGCGTCACCGTCGCTGGCTGGCGTCACCGTCGCGGCCGGACAATCAAATAAAGGTTCAAGGTTAATATCACTGTTGTTGGTCTTGATTCATGGGGAAGCTTTATTACGTCACCAGATACGAGCGAATCTTAGGCCGCCCCGATTTAATAGCTACGAGCGGTAGGCCGAACCGATCGGAATTAAACTTAAAGGAAATAGTTCACCTTCGGAAAATTTTCAGAACGATTTTATTATATTTTTTAATAGTTTCTTTTTTTCTTTTCAAAAACGGTCCTACATCGCGCCAATTCAGGACAGAAGGTCGTACATTATTAATGTTATGGTGTGCGTTATTGGTCTGCGCATGCGCCCTGGTAGTGCTGGCACTCTCCGACGGTACGGTATATCATATATGCGCCGCATTCCTTCGCCAAAAAGTCAAATATCTTCGGCTGGAGTCTTTTCAGCCAAGAAAAGTTGCAGATAAGGATTTCTCAACACGGGCTACAAAACTGCTATTTCAGTTAAAAATCCCATGTTGAAGGTGAACTATTTCCTTTAACTAACCTAACCCCGCCATTAGGTCCGATCGGGTCGGCCTACAGCTCGTAGCCATTAAGTCCGATCGGGTCGGCCTACAGCCCGTAGTCATTAAGTCTGATCGGGTCGGCCTACAGCTCGTAGCCATTAAGTCCGATCGGGTCGGCCTACAGCTCGTAGCCATTAAGTCCGATCGCGACGAAACCTACTGCTCATAGCCATTAAGTCCGATCAGGTCCGCCTAAGATTCGCTCGTAGCCAGAATCTGGTGACGTCATTAAGCTTCCCCAAGACTCCAGACCAACAACGGTGATAGTAACCTTGAACCTTGATTTGATTGCTCGGCCGCGACGGTGACGCCAGCCCCACCGTTACCATCACCGGTGACGCCAGCCCCACCGTTACCCTCCTTCGTATATTTGCCGGAATTGAATTCGATAGATATAATCTATGAAAATACAAGTTATTGATAGCAAACAATACCTTCTGATTTTTAAGACAAAACGATTACCAGAAAAAATTATATCTTGTCTAATTCATTTGGCCGTTACATTCCTTACTTTTCTACCCGTTGTTATATTACCCCAAGTGCGCCATGTTGTGACCTTTAAAGGGAAATAATGACCTTTTTCCACAAAAATGGAGTTAGCACTTGAAATCGCCAGACGAGACCAAAATATATTGTAAATTCATCACATTTTGCATGAAAACTTTCCTACCGAAAGATATTTCAAGTTAAAGTTGATAAGCGTTCCACACTTTTAACGACCGGTACTTGCAAGTACTTTTGGTCCTCATCAAACTGCGGGCTTTTCCCGTATTGTTTGTTTACGTAATGGAGTGGAAAATATATTGTGCGTTCTGCTTGTTGTGATTATATGCCCGGCGATCTTCTAAAACTAACAGCGATTGGAAAAAGTGGCAATAAAATCGGAAGCTCATCGATGCACATCAACGGCGGCATATCGGCATGGTTGCGACCCTCGATTTTTGCAAATAAATTCATTTGTTTTCAACATTAGGAGTATTGTATAATTTGTCTGTGGCTGTATATAACACTATGCTTTATATTATCATGAAAAATAAAAAAAATCCCAAAAAAACTAGCAAACAATAACACAAAACTGGCAATTAAATCCGAAGCTCATCGATGCACATCGACGGCGACCTATTTAGCGTCGGCGATTTGTTTACAAAGCATTGTCATGCTTCTCGGCGCACTTAACCATTGTGGCGAGTTGTTGCTAGTAGTTCTCGGCGCACTTAACCATTGTGGCGAGTTGTTGCTAGTAGCGCTTTCGTTCTCCATGGCAACCAAGCGTGAGCCAATGAAAAGCCAGAACGTATTCCCTTTCTGGCTTTTGATTGGCTGACGCCTGGTTGCCATGGAGAACGAAAGCGCTACTAGCGTGTGTCCGAGCAGCGCTCAGTTTGATCGGAAATGTCACAGAGCCTCCAAAAATGCCACAATCGATGTAAACAATGGTAGGGAAGGGCGAATGTGTCAATGACCTTCATGAAGTACACAAGGTACTTGTTTTGTATTTTTCCCAAACTTACAACTTCGAATTTGGGAATAATTTTATTTAATTCTTAAATTTAAATAAAATAATTGTAAAACCATAGCGGTAGCCTAAGAAATTGTTGCTAACAAAATAAAAAGGTCATTATTTCCCTTTAAGCACTCCCAGATTCCTTAGTCACACAAAATGAAAGCACACATCTAATCTACACAAAATCACATGCATGCACCAACACCGTAAATGGCAAACAAAAGCATGGAAAACTCACCATCTAAGCATGGCGCACGAAATCTGGAACACGGCCATAGAATAATCTGGAACAACGAGCGCAAGGCCGTAACCGGAAAGGCTCGGAAATAGAGAAGGCCAATAGAGGCGGATACAAGTTGAACTTAAAATTTGATGCGAATACATATAATATATAAAGTATAATCTTATTTTCCCCTAAATATTAAATAATTTTAGTAAAGTTATAAGAAACCTAATATTTAATCAATAAAACCATTTTCAAAACAGTTAAACAACGTCTCATTTTCATGGCATTTTAAGATGTTTGTTGGTATCGTTAGTCCCAAAATCAGCTGAAATATACACTACTTGGAATAAAGCATTGTGAAAATGTGGGCTGTGAGGAACTGCCTCACGAGTCACGCGTATATTTTTTGGCAGAAAAGGAAGTTCCAAATCTAGCGATAATTGCAGAAAACTGGCACCAATCTGGTAGCATGACGATATTTCACGGTATTGCTACTTGTCCTGCCATCTGGTGGACCGATGGTAGCGCCACCTATTCGCTGTGACTGTTTCAATCCAACCCAGGGGCAGACTGGTCAATGGGTCATTGACTCGACTCCGATTGAATCGTTTGGAATCGTTCAATCCAAATTCCTTGAATCAAAGAAGAACCGATTCACCACCGGATTCGTTTATTCATGAATCATGATTGAATCAAAACCCGCATAGAAACGAGGCTGATTGAATAAAAAAGACTGTGCAATGTCAATAGTGAATCAAACGTAATTTGATCCAAAAAAAAATTGATTCCTTGAATCGGAAAGAATCATTCCTCGAAATGTTTATCCATGAATCAAATGGTGACTGAATCATTCATATTCCCAAATGAATCTTAATTGAATCCTTCCAAAAAGGTGATTAATAGCCAGTCTGCCCAGGGGGCCATTGAACCCACCCAGGGACCACTCCAGCATGTCCAGGGCCCATTGATTCCACTTAGGGGCTAACAAAAGCAGGGTCCCATTGAACCCACTGAGGGGCCCAAAAACCTCCACAGCAAACAGGTGGCGCTCAGGGGTATGGTTTTATGAAAATGATTGTGGGTGCCCAAATTGAAACTCATCGTTTGGAATCGTTCAATCCAAATTCCTTGAATCAAAGAAGAACCGATTCACCACCGGATTGGTTTATTCATGAATCATGATTGAATCAAAACCCGCATAGAAACGAGGCTGATTGAATAAAAAAAGACTGTGCGACTACTCCTACTCCAGCGACTCGAGGGGAAGGACACTTTTCGTTCGTTTAGTTATTGATGTTAAAACAGGGGCGTAGCCAGGATTTCGGCCAGGGGGGGGGGGGGCAAACGGGATCAGAGGGGCCCTCGTAGCCAATTGGGGGCCCACACACTGGCGGATCTAGGGTTCGAGTTTGGGGGTAAAAATTTATATCCCATCAAACCCATCAAACCACCTGAAATCAGCACAAAATGTACACATTTCCTGATAAGAAAATCTAAGCAACTTTATCTAAGGAAGTTTGTTTTAAATCAGCTATCAACGCATAAGCAAGCGAAATCCGATGAGTTTTCAGAAATGTGTGAGACTTTTTGGGATTCCCCCCCTAAAAAATCTTGGCAGATCCAGGGGAAAAGGGGCCATAGCAGCCGTCAAACCGCCTGAAATCAGCACAAAATGTACACATTTCCTGATAAGAAAATCTAAGCAACTTTATCTAAGGAAAGTTTGTTTTAAATCAGCTATCAATGCATAAGCAAGTAAAATCTGATGAGTTTTCAGAAATGTGAGACTTTGGGATTCCCCCTAAAAAAAACTTCCGTGCCCCCCCCCCCGCCACCACCACCACCCATCCCAAACGTCTTCTTCCAAACGTCCAGACCCCAATACATTTTGTCCTAGCGTCACAATAACTTCACGCGCATCCACATGAGGGCTTGCGCTGTTATTGTAGCTCGTTGGCTATGCTACCAAATGCTGCCATATTTAGGGAAATAGGAGGTCGGACAGATCATTTTGTAACCAACGCTTAAAAGTCGATAACATTAACTCGGTAGGCCTGAGGCAGGCACGTAGCCAAGGGGGGGGGGGGGGCGGGGGAGTCTACCCGCCCCCCCCGCCCTGGAGGCCCGGCGGGCCCTTTTCGGGCGCGCAGCGCGCAGCGCACCGAAAAGGGCCGACGAGACCACGCTCATGGACTACGCGAAGCGTGGTCTTTAAGAGTTTAGAGCGTTTCAGAGGTTCTTTAGGGGCACCAGGGCCCTTTCTGAAAGACCAGAGGGCCCTTGGACGTTCAGCAGGGCCCTGTACATGTCAGAAGGGCCCCTGGACAAGCCGAAAGGGCCCCTGAGCGGGTCAAAGGGCCCCTGAGCGGGTCAAAGGGCCCCTGAACACGTCGAATGAGCACCGAGCCAGCACAGAGGGACCCCTGGGAAGGTCGGAGAGGCCCCTGAGCATGTCGGCAGGGCGACAAAGCAGCCAGTACAGTCCCTTGCCAGGTCTTAAGGACCCCCTGAACAGGCTGGAGGGCCCCTGGACAGACTAGCACCAGAGGGCCTCTGGGAAGTTAAAAGGGCCCCTGAACATGCCGAATGGGCTCCTAGTCAGCACGGAGGGGCCCCAGGGCAGGTCGAAGGGCCCCTTAGAAGGCTGGAGGGCTCCTGGGCAGACCAGAGGGCCCTTGTGAAGTTCAAAGGGCCCCTGTGCATGTCAAAGGGGCCCCTGACCAGACCGAAAGGGTCCCTGAGCAGGTCAGATGACCCCTGATTACGTCGAATGGGCCTCTGGCCAGCACAGAAGGACCCCTGGGCAGGTCGGAGAGGCCCCTGAGGATCTCGGCAGGGTGAAAAAGCAGCCAGTGCAGTCCCTGGCCAGCTCGGAAGGGCCCCTGAGCAGGCTGGAGGGCCCCTGGACAGACCAGAGGGCCCCTGGACAGATCAGAGGGCCCCTGGAAAGTTGAACCTCACAAAATAAAGTGGCCGAAATTCGTAGAGTTTTTAATATCCTTTTTTTTTTGGGGGGGGGGGGGGGGTTAACGCTCGGGAAGGGGCCCTTTTGAGGCGCCGCCCCCCCCCCCCCCCCATACCCCCTGGACGAAATCCTGGCTACGTGCCTGGCCTGAGGGGCCCTCGAAATGCCTGAGGGGCCCTCGAAATGCCTGAGGGGGCCCTCGAAATGTCTGAGGAGCCCTCGAAAGGAATTGGAGGCCCTGGGAAGGCCTGAGGGGCCCTCGAAATAAATACCAGCTCTTAAATGCTGTTATTTATTCGTGTTAGATTTGTTCGTGGACGTTCTTTATGCGACATAAGGCGTTTTGCGGGCACCTGACACCATCCAAAACACTGGGGCCTTCGGCCCCAGGGGCCCTCGCTCGGTCGCCAGAGGGGCCCGCCTGGCCTCCAGGGGGGGGGGGGGGGGCATGGCCCCTTTGCCCCCCCTTGGCTACGCCACTGTGTTAAAACGTTAAACGGCCCAACACATTGATCGATTGAAAAACGGAAACAGATATGAACATGATTTTAGGCAAATTAATTCCTAATACGTATTAGGTATTATATATTCCTAATAAGTATTAGGAATTAATTTTCCTAAAACATTTTAGCGCGCAGAAATGCGTAGCCATTGCTACACGTAGTATATAGGCATGGGTCGAGCTTTCCAGAAAAAGTTGGTGGGGCAAAATGTCATACCTATGTATAGGTATGACATTTTTCCCCACCAACTTTTCACCAACAACCAGCCTATAGGCTGGTTGTTTTCAATAGTGCAGGTGAAAAATGGCCATTTCAACGCCAGGAAACCTTCAAATCTGACAAAAGTTGGTGGGGCAAAACACAAGTTGGTTGGGCCCACCATTTGAATATGAAACTCCACCCGTGAGTATAGGCATCTTTAATCAGCTATTAAGCAAATTAATGTAATGTGCACTGCAAACAACATTGTCCATGACGAAACTAAAACAAACACATTTTCAATAGGACACTTGCTATGCTGATCTTAAGACGAACGGAAGCATCAATATCCAAGCGAAGTATTTCATATTTTATTCGTTAATTTTTAGATAATTAATATTTAGATAATTAGTATTGATTTCAAGGTACAAATTTTGATAATATTTCATATGCGTAGAAGGATGCGTAGCGAAAAGTATATTGCAGGCAGCAAGTTTTAAGTTTGAAACACATCAAGAAGTGTCAGAGACCCGTATCATTCCTCAAAATTACAATATTCGAAGCATTAATATATTTTTGCTGCATGTAAAATATATACCGGCGGCGCGAAAATGGCGGCGTGGAGCGACGACATTTTTTCCGCGATCCGTATCCCCTCATTGTTTGCGCAACCCTTCTGGAATGTTTAAAGTGAGGTCATCTCAGGTCATCAGGTCTCGTCAAGTGTCTCCAGGAAAAACAAATCCAGGAGAAGACAAATGGTTTCCACACGGAGACAAAGTGTCTCCATGCGGAGACAAAGTGTCTCCATGCGGAGACAAAGTGTCTCCATGCGGAGACAAAGTGTCTCCATGCGGAGAAAAAGTGTCTCCATGCGGAGACAAAGTGTCTCCAAGTGGCTATCCGAGTCGCCCTCGTGTTCTAAATAGTCTCACAAGAGACAAGATGGCGCCGAGGAGACCTGTACGCCTTCTCGATGGAGACCATTCCATTAAAGTTCTCCAAACGGTTTCTGAGTGTAGTGTGCGGCCGCCTTAACACCAAACTCAGAACACTTCTCACACTTGCTCTGAACCTTTACAATGAACTCAGTGCATCTGTTCACGCTGAACACCTGGTACTTTGGAAACAAGGCATTCGTACAATTGTAACGCCACATGCTGGTGCTTGTTTATGTACACACTTGGCTATAACCGCTAGGCAGAGGCTAATGTGCAGGCCTACCCGTGCAGGCTAAGGTAAGCCAACACATAAGCCGCTTTCTTACACTTCCCTTCACTGACGTCCAGGCACGTGGCTTGTACGAACATCACAAGGTTTTCACTTTTGATTGCTTGGTGAAAACCGTATGCGCAACAGCCCCGAGAATAACCCCGTCCTGGAGATCCTCTCCAACGCACACCACGCAGCTCTCCACCTCGACTTCGTTGTTTGACAGCGGCAGTCCAGCATTGTCACTCTGTGTGTCGAATGCCGATTGTCCGACACCCAAAGTCGAGGACAAGTCAAGCGTCTCGATATCTGAAAACAGAAGACGTGATCGAAGTTTTAAAAAAAACAAACACACAATCATGACGTTAACCCGCGCCGCGCCGAGGAGGGGGCGTTTAGACGCCCCCCCTAATATTTTTCGAGGATAGCAAAGAAAACAGCGGCGCGCAGTGCCGCCATTTTTTGGCATAGCTGTTCGGACATCAATTACCCACATAGTGTGAAATTTTTGACTTCGGGTCATGTCAGGTCAGGTCACCTGGCCAGGTCACGTGACTCCACATCCCAAAAAGTTTCTGGTCGTACCACAGCCACAGTTTTGGCTGACCAATTTCGTACTTACAGGATTTCATAAGAGCAATAGTACCTACAATTCGTATATCTCGGATTTTTTTTATATCGGTGACCTAAGGTCGGGTCAATTTCGTGACCTCCCCATGATAAGTCAATGGGGAAATAATCAACTACTTCCTATTCTGAGGATTGACCAGGTCAATAGTTTAGGCACCAGAGGTCATCAAATGTCAAAAAGGCAATTTTTTAGCAAAAACGTTTTCACAAATATCGTTTTACCTAATAAAGAGAGGGAAATATTTTGTTACGCCATCGTGTTTGTCTCGTCAAGACGCTTTGCATCATATGCATTATGACCAGGTTAGGTCAACTTATAAATTTGACCTCAGGTCAAGGTCAAGTGGTGACCCAATTAGGTCATGTTGCACATTGGGAGACGTGCCTCGACGAGACAAACACATTGGCGCCAGTTTCACTTCTCTATCTTGATATTGTCAAGAGTTGTTGGCAAAAAAAGTGTTGGTGACCTCGGATGACCTCAGCTGACCATGTAGGGGTCACTGAACAAAATTTGCACTTGGAACGTCAAGAATGGCCTATGATAACATGATCCAGAAGGAATTGGCTGATATCATTCGTATCCTCAGAATAGGAAATAGTTGATTATTTCCCCATCTGAATCTGAATCTGAATCTTGGATCTTGAATCTGAGGACACCTTGTCGATTGCATTGTTCAAGAATTTTCCATTTTTTTCGTTTGTTCCTAACTATCATAGTTCTTGTGCTATGTGGGGGTTTCTGGAGCGAAGTACTAAAACTTGAAACTCTGACCCTTGATGACCTCTGGTGACCTCAATATTGACCTGATAAAAAAATACCTGAAATAACTTCAAAATGCATTTTGACAAGCTTTCGAACGGTGTTTTCAGTTTTTGTCTGTCTCCCATAGGGGTCGAGTTAGAGAGGGGTGTCGAAACCCCCCTCGGCACGGCGACGGTGGCGCCAAGCACCGGCACGGCGCGGGTTAACACGCGCACTAACGGGGGGGGGGGATTTCCGCCTTCCTCCGGTTTTCATTCATAGTGGAAAACGGCGGAGCGCAGCGCCGACAAATTTTCCACAGCTGTTTGGGCATCAATCACCCACATTATGTAAAATTGTTGTCCTCGGGTCATCTCAGGTCAGGTTACCAGGTCAAGTGACCCACCTCCAAAAAAAGTTGGCGGTCGTTCCACATCCAAAGTGCTTGACCAAACGGTTTGAAACTCACAAGATGTCATCAGGTGATACGTACCTACAATTTTTTATCTCGAATTTGTATATCGGTGACCTAAGTCCAGGTCAATTTCGTGACCTCCCCATTATAAGTAAATGGGGAAAAAATTAAAACACTTATAAATCCACAGGAAATGGCTAAATCTGACCAGTTTTCAACAGATCCATCACTCTTGTGCCAAATGCAAAGCCCTATGTCACATTTCTGTTCTTTGACCTCTACGTGGTGAACTCAGGTGACCCCCCAGGTCCCGTATGGGTTTTCTTCAATAACTATTTACCAAATCAAGGTAAATCAATGGGGTTTCACTGTTGTATTTGGGGCTTGGAGAAAATCCATTGATGTAGGAGTTGACCTTAACCTAACCTCAGGTCAGGTCAATTTTGAGATATGACATAAGTAGGTCACCCAAAATATCATTTGATGTGTCTCGACGAGGCAAACAATGGTGACAGCTGTTTGATTATTCATGCTAAAAGCAATTCCTCAAAAGTTATTCCTCAACAATTAGGTGATTTTTAGAATGTTCATTATCTTGAATATTTTTTACACTGTTTTGAGAGACATTATAATAATAAGAATTTCTAACCTATTTCTCATATTGCCAAAAAGGATGTTTTAGTAAATTAAACACAAGATCGGAAGCTTTCGGCTTGCTTCTTCATCAGCCATTATTTGTATTTTTTGTCTCCAACATTTAGCAAAAAACATACGAATTCAAATATACAGTAACATGCATTTGGGCACACGCGTACTTCCGGTAAAATAGGTTACACATTCACATGCTATTACATGACAATGAATGCTTGTTTTCCCCTATCACATGGACTGTAAGCTGATACATATACAAATAATAAAATTAACGTACCGATATACAGCATAACCACCTATACCCGCGCATACAGCCTCTTACCACATATACAGTATATACAATCTGCAAGCACAATATATACATAAATACATACATATACATATATACATACATATACAGAAATATACATATATACATACATGTACACATACATAC
>JAXIVJ010016046.1:5000-27500 GCA_036785665.1 Chirona hameri
GATACTGGTCCACATGCTTAGCACTAGCTACTAGCAGCTCACAAGTTACTCTGGGAGTGTCACAACTCAATGTCTAAGGTGGCGAAGACTCTGTGTGAGGTTAATCATGATAATGAGAATTAAAATAACCGGTAACCTCATAATAAGTATGTAAAGTAATAAATTAAGGCCGAAATTATATTAGATATTTCGCTATTGAAGCTTCGTCAGCAATGCTGACGAGCTTCAAGCTTGCTGACGAAGCTATGCTTGACGAAGCTTGCTGACGAAGCTTCAATAGCGAAATATCTATTATAATTTCGGCCTTAATTTATTTACTTTACATACTTATTATGAGGTTACCGGTTATTTAAATTCTCATTACAGCTCAATGTCCGTGAAGTTAGCGTCGGATTCGGATTCGAATTTAGCGTCGACAGCGATTCCGCTTCAAAAATCTGGTTACAGGTCAATTGGGGCACGCTGATTACGATCATAACATTTATTTTGACATTCAAGGTCATCTTCAAGAACATTTTCAAGGTCAAAGGGACGGGGCGCCTCAAAACGCCCTTAAGGGTTGATCCAAATGCAAAAATAATGGTATCAAGTCGATTCCCCGGGACCATATCTAGCCTCCGCATTGGCAACCTCACGCGTGCCTTATATGCTTGAGACCATAACAGGTTCTCAAAGGACGGGGCGCCTCTAAACGCCTTGAAGGGTTGCTCCAATTGCAAAAACAATGGTCTCAGTCGATTCCTCGGGTCCATATCTAACCTTCGCATTGGCAACCTCACGCGTGCCTTATATCCTTGAGACCATAAAAAGTTATCAAAGGACGGGGCGCCTCAAAACGCCCTTAACGGTTGCTCCAATTGCAAAAACAATGGTCTCAGTCGATTCCTCAGGTTCATATCTAACCTCCGCATTGGCAACCTCACGCGTTCCTCATATCCTTGAAACCATAAAAGGTTCTCAAAGGACGGGGCGCCTCAAAACGCCTTTAACCCGCGAGTTACTGGGGTATATTTCATAACGCGACTTACTGGGGGGGGGCTATTTTTAGCCCCCCCCCCTCTGATCTCCGGAACTACTGGACCGAATGTAAAAATTCAAACGGCATTCGATAGCCCTGGGAAATTTATCGAGAGAAACATAATATTGTTGACCTCAGGGTCACCAGTGTTGTCACAGGTCAGGTCAAAGTACAAAATGTTTGACCGTGTCAAAAGGTCCTCGATGGATGGAATTGTCGCGCAAAATTGCGATATTAAACGCATAAGCTGTCTATGAATCGGTATGATTCGTGTGTCTGACACTTCTAAGTACCTTTATAAGCTGTTCATGACCTTGGGTCAGGTCAAGGTCATCCGAGGTCACGAGGTCAAACTGCAGATTACGGTCATTAGACGTTGTGACACATGTTTATGGGTTTGTTTTTCGTCTAGAACGCGAAAAATGACCTTAGAACATTGTTTGTTCCATATAAATAGAAGTAAAAAGCAAAAATGGAAATGCGTTTTTTATACATAGTAATGCTGTGAGAAGTGGTAGATGTTTGTCATTTAAAGGTCATAACTCGGTCAATGATAAAGATATCGACTTTAAATTTGGTACACATATTCATCGCATACGTCTCGATC
Organism: Chirona hameri; assembly: GCA_036785665.1. Classification (NCBI taxonomy): domain Eukaryota; kingdom Metazoa; phylum Arthropoda; class Thecostraca; order Balanomorpha; family Balanidae; genus Chirona; species Chirona hameri. The sequence continues at coordinate 6,626 of JAXIVJ010016046.1, forward strand.
ACATATGATCCGGTTTTTGGATCATTCTGATTTTTGTCTTGAAAATTTTGTTATTTTTTTTTGGATTTCCCAAAATTTTTGAATTCAAAAAAACTCAAAAATCCGAGATAACAGTTTGATAGCCCAGTCTTTTGTGAGTAATGTAATTTAAAACAATTGAGTTTATCTCAATTATCGTACCTTTGACAGCGTTTTTTGCAAACCATTATTTTGCAACAAAAACCGAAGAACATGACGTCACTCTGACGTCATTCCCGGTTGACCTATCAAAGCTTCATATTTTTCCGTTTGCAAACATATGTAGAATCGATGTGAGAGAAGGTACTGCAAGTTTAGTGACAATACCGGTGTTTGTTTAGGAGTTATAGCAAAATAACGGGAGGGGGGGGGCAAAAAATAGCCCCCCAGTAACTCGCGGGTTAAGGGTTGCTCCAATTGCAAAAACAATGGTCTCAGTCGATTCCTCAGGTCCATATCTGACCTCCGCATTGGAAACCTCACGCGTGCTTCATATCCTTGAGACCATACAAAGTTATCAAAGGACGGCCCTAAAAACGCCTTTAAGGGTTCCTCCAATTGCAAAAATAATGGTGTCAGTCGATTCCCCGGGTCCATATCTAACCTCCGCATTGGCAACCTCACGCGTGCTTATATCCTTGAGACCATAAAAGGTTCTCAAAGGACGGGGCGCCTCAAAACGCCCTTAAAGGTTGCTCTAATTGCAAAAACAATGGTCTCAGTCGATTCCTCAGGTCCATATCTAACCTGCGCATTGGAAACCTCACGCGTGCCTCATTCATATTCTTGAAACCATAAAATGTTATCAAAGGACGGGGCGCCTCAAAACGCCTTTAATGGTTGTTCCAATTGCAAAAACAATGGTCTCAGTCGATCTCCCGGGGTCCATATATAACCTCCGCATTGGCAACCTCACGCGTGCCTTATATCCTTGAGACCATAACAGGTTATCAAAGGACGGGGCGCCTCCAAACGCCCTTAACGGTTGCTCCAATTGCCAAAACAAATGGTCTTAGTCGATTCCTCAGGTCCATATCTAACCTCTGCATTATAAACCTTACGCGTGCCTCATATCCTTGAGACCATAAATGGTTCTCAAAGGACGGGGCGCCTCAAAACGCCTTTAATGGTTGCTCCAATTGCAAAAATAATGGTCTCAGTCGATTCCCCGGGTCCATATATAACCTCCGCAATGCAACCTCACGCGTGTCTTATATCCTTGGGACCATAACAGGTTCTCAAAAGACGGGGCGCCTCAAAACGCCCTTAACGGTTGTTACAATTGCAAAAACAATGGTCTCAGTCGATTCCTCAGGTCTATATCTAACCTACGCAATAAAAACCTTACGCGTGCCTCATATCCTTGAGACCATAAAAGGTTATCAAAGGACGGGGCGCCTCAAAACGCCTTTAATGGTTTCTCCAATTGCAAAAAAAATGGTCTCAGTCGATTCCCCGGGTCCATATCTAACCCTCGCATTGGAAACCTCACGCGTGCCTTAAATCCTTGCGGCCATAAAAGGTTCTCAAAGGACGGGGCGCCTCAAAACGCCCTTAACGGTTGCTCCAATTGCAAACACAATGGTCTCAGTTGATTCCTCAGGTCCATATCTAACCTCCGCATTGGAAACCTCACGCGTGCCTCATATCCTTGAGACCATAAAAGGTTCCCAAAGGACGGGGGCGACTCAAAACGCCTTTAAGGGTTGCTCCAATTTTAAAAATAATAGTCTTAGTCAATTTCCCGGTCCATATCTAACCTCCGCATTGGCAACCTCACGCGTGCTTATATCCTTGAGACCATTAAAGGGTCTCAAAGGACGGGGCGCCTCAAAACCCTCTTAAAGGTTTCTCCAATTGCAAAAACAATGGTGTCAGTCGATTCCTCAGGTCCATATCTAACCTCCGCATTGGCAACCTCACGCGTGTCTCATATCCTTGAGGCCATAAAATGTTCTCAAAGGACGGGGCGCCTCAAAACGCCCTTAAAGGTTGCTCCAATTGCACAAATAATGATCTCAGTAGATTCCTCGGCTCCATATATAACCTTCGCATTGGCAACCTCACGCGTGCCTTATATCCTTGAGACCATAAAAGGTTCTTAAAGGACGGGGGCGCCTCAAAACGCCTTTAAGAGTTTCTCCAATTGCAAAAATAAGGGTCTCAGTCGATTCCCCGGATCCATATCTAACCTCCGCATTGGCAACCTCACGCGTGCCTTATATCATTGCGACCATAAAAGGTTCTCAAAGGACGGGGCGCCTCAAAGCGCCCTTACCGGTTGCTCCAATTGCAAAAACAATGGTCTCAGTCGATTCATCAAGTCCATATCTAACCTCCGCATTGAAAACCTCACGCGTTCCTCATATCCTTGAAACCATAAAATTTTATCAAAGGACGGGCGCCTCAAAACGCTCTTAACGATTGCTCCAATTGCAAACACAATGGTCTCAGTCGATTCCTCAGGCCCATATCTAACCTCCTCATTGGAAACCTCACGCGTGCCTCATATCCTTTAGACCATGAAAGGTTCTCAAAGGACGGGGCGCCTCAAAACGCCTTTAAGGGTTGCTCCAATTGCAAAAATAATGGTCTCAATCGATTCCCCGGGCCCATATCTAACCTTTGCATTGGCAACCTCACGCGTGCCTTATATCCTTGAGACCATAAAAGGCTCTCAAAGGACTCAAAAGCCTCAAAGGCCTCAAAACGCCCTTAACGGTTGCTCCAATTGCAAACACAATGGTATCAGTCGATTCCTCAGGCCCATATCTAACCTCCGCATTGGAAACCTCACGCGTGCCTCATATCCTTTAGACCATAAAAGGTTCTCAAAGGACGGTGCGCATCAAAACGCCCTTAAGGGTTACTCTAATCGCAAAAATAATGGTCTCAGTCGATTCCTCGGGTGTCCATATCTAACTTCTGCATTGGCAACCTTGCGCGTGCTTTATATCCTTGAGACCATAAAAGGTTCTCAAATGACGGGGCGCCTCAAAACGCCCCTAACGGTTGCTCCAGATGCAAAAACAATGGTCTCAGTCAATTCCTCAGGTCAATACCTAACCTCCGCATTGGATTCCTTACGCGTTCCTCATATCCTTGAGACCATAAAAGGTTTTCAAAGGACGGGGCGCTTCAAAACGCCTTTAAGGGTTGCTCCAATTGCAAAAATAATGGTCTCGGTCAATTCCCTGGGTCCATATATAGCCTCCGCATTAGCAACCTCACGCGTGCCTTATATCCTTGAGACCATAACAGGTTCTCAAAGGACGGGGCGCCTCAAAACGCCCTTAACGGTTGCTCCAATTTCAAAAGAATGATCTCAGTCGATTTCTCAGGTTCATATCTAACCTCCGCATTAGAAACCTCACGGGTGCCTCATATCCTTGAGCCAAAAAAGGTTCTCAAAGGTCGGGGCGCCTCAAAACGCCCTTAATGGTTGCTCCAATTGCAAAAACAATGCTCTCAGTTGATTCCTCAGGTCCATATCTAACCTCCGCATAAGAAAACTCACGCTTGCCTCATATCCTTGAGACCATACAAGGTTCTCAAAAGACGGGGCGCCCTTAAGGGCTGCTTCGCTTCACAATGTGGTTACAGTTTAATTCGGGCACGCTGATCGAAAATAACATTGATTTTGACATTCAATGTCATCTTCAAGCTCGTTTGCAAGGTCAAAGGTCAAAGGCGTTTTAAGGCGTTAAGGGCGCCTTAAAACGCCCTTAAGGGTTGCTCCAATGGCAAAATAATGGTCTCAGTCGATTTCCCGGGTCCATATCTAACCCTGCATTGGCAACCTCACGCGTGCCTCATATCCTTGAGACCATAAAAGGTTCTCAAAGCACGGGGCGCCTCAAAACGCCTTTAAGGGTTGCTCCAATTGCAAAACTAATGGTCTCAGTCAATTCCCCGGGTCCATATCTAACCTCCGCATTGGCAACCTAACGCGTTCTTACATTATTGAGACCATAAAAGGTTCTCAAAGGACGGGGCGCCTCAAAACGCCCTTAAAGGTTGCTCCAATTGCAAACACAATGGTCTCAGTCGATTCCTCAGGTCCATATCTAACCTTCGCATTGGAAACTTCACGCGTGGCTCATATCCTTGAAACCATAAAATGTTCTCAAAGGACGGGGCGCCTCAAAACGCCCTTAAAGGTTGCTCCAATGTCACAAATAATGATCTCAGTAGATTCCCCGGGTCCATATCTTACCTACGCATTGCCAACGTCACTCGTGCTTATATCCTTGAGACCATAAAAGGTTCTCAAAGGACGAGGCGCCTCAAAAAGCCCTTAAAGGTTTCTCCAATTGCAAAAACAATGGTCTCAGTCGATTCCCCGGGTCCCTATCTAACCTCCGCATTGGCCACCTCACGCGTGCCTTATATCCTTGAGACCTAGGTTAGAGGTTAGATATGGACCCGATAAATCGATTGAGACCATTATTTTTGCGATTAGAGCAACCCTTAAGGGCGTTTTGAGGCGTCCCGTTCTTTGAGGACCTTTTATGGTCTCAAACATATGAGGCACGCGTGAGGTTGCCAATGCGGAGGTTAGATATGGACCCAGGAAATCGACTGAGAACATTATTTTTGCCATTGGAGCAACCCTTAACCCTATTTGTAACAGGGGGGGGGGGGCGGATTCCGCCCCCCCCCCCTCATGTTTTTCGCAGATATCTCCAGAGCAGCTGGGAGCAGGCCCATGAAATTTTGGGACTTTTCATAGAATTGAACTCCGGATTTGGAGTCAAAATTTTGAGTTCTTAACTTGAACAGAGGCGGTTCCAGGGCACAGTTTTGGGTGGGTTCGGAAGCGACATTTGGCGAAAATATGGAAATGCGATCTTCACGGTTTCTTCCTAACTGCATCAAGTATGAAGGAGTTACATCGGCTTACCGTGATTGCAAAAAGTGCAAATTAGATGATGTTAATGAAATATCATACAAAATTGCATGGCAGAGGCGGTTTCAGGGGCTTGAAAAAGGGGGGTTTCCAGGAAGTATTCAATGCTTGGCGGGAAGCCAATAGAGCAATGTAAGGGGCATTTATAGCTATCAAGATGTAAAAGATAGCTTCTGCTTCCATTATTTGCATAATTTATTACATATAGAGTTTCAGGGGCGTGTTCAGGAACATGAAAAGGGGGTGACTGGCATGGTGATGACGATATGCCAGCGATAACGGCGCAATATACGTTTAGCTTATAATAATATATGCACATATGAGACCAGAAAGGGAATAAAGTCATTTTTTGCAGAGGCGCGCTCAGGAATGGAAGAAAGGGGGTCATATTATTGCAAGGAAACTAAGAGGCATGGGCGTACAATGACATAACATACTGCAGTTTTCGGATGAAACACGCACCACAGGCTACTCTACGAACGATTATAAGATAATAGGCGAGTCCAGGTAGAGTAAGAAGGGGGTAAGCAATGTTAATTGAAGTTGTAAGTGAAATAGTCACTGTTGACTAGTTAGTATCATAATAGCGGATAATATACTTATCAAAAGGTCTTGCGCCGCCCTAGTTTGGATCCTGGATACGCCTATGATGAAGTACAACACGCAAAAAGGAACTAGCTATGATCAGTAACATATTTATAGTGCTGGGTAGCAACTTGTCTGCGGTTAATATTTTTCCAAATTTTACCCCCCTTTTTCACTAACCTGGTACCGCCTATGGCAAAAATATGATTTATAACTGTTTTTACTAATGTCTCAATCACATACCATTTCATTTATCAAAAAAAACAACATCAAAAAATGTTTTTTTACGCATTTACTTCACCTCCATATTGAGTGACCTGCACACGCCTATGATTTTTGAATTTTCAAACGTCACCGTCATATATCAATTTCTGATTCAATCTCTATCGATTCCTATTAGTCGTGTTAAAATCAGTCGATAAACATGAAAGCTATGTTGAATCAAAAATACCACTAAAATTTGTCGTTTTTGCCCCCCTGTTGCCCCCCTATCCAAAATGTAGATTTTTTTTATTATTTATAAATGTAGATCGTGTTGAGGGGAACCGAACACCGTTTCATTTTTGCAAATCGGACGGGTAGATCTCGAGATCTCCGGGGGGGGGGGGCGGAATCCGCCCCCCTGTTACAAATAGGGGTAGCCAGGAGCCTGTTACAAATAGGGTTAAAGGCGTTTTGAGGCGCTCCGTCCTTTGACCTTGCAAACGACCTTGAAGATGACCTTGAATGTCAAAATGAATATTATTTTCGTAATCAGCGTGCCCGAATTGAACTGTAACCACATTGTGAAGCGAAGCAACCCTTAAAGGCGCACCGTCCTTTGAGAACCTTGTATGGTCTCAAGTATATGAGGCACGCGTGAGGTTGCCAATGCAGAGGTTATATATAGACCCGTATAATCGACTGAGACCATTATTTTTGCAATTGGAGCAATCCTTAAAGGCGTTTTGAGGCGGCCCGTCCTTTGAAAACCTTCTATGGTCTCAAGGATATGAGGCACGCGTGAGGTTTCTAATGCGGAGGTTAGATATGGACCTGCGAAATCGACTGAGACTTGTTTTTGCATTTGGAGCAACCGTTAAGTGCGTGTTGAGGCACCCCGTTGTTTGAAAACCTTTTATGGTCTCAAGAATGTAAGGCACGCGTAAGATTGCCAATGCGGAGGTTAGATATGGACCCGAGAAATTGACTGAGACCATTATTTTTGCGATTAGAGCAACCTTTAAGGGCGTTTTGAGGCGCGCCGTCCTTTGAGAACCTTTTATGGTCTCAAGGATATGAGCCACGCGTGAGGTTGCCAATGCGGTGGTTAGATATGGACCCGGGAAATCTACTGAGATCATTATTTGTGCCATTGTAGCAACCTTTAAGGGCGTTTTGAGGCGCCCAGTCCTTTGAGAACATTTTATGGTTTCAAAGATATAAGGCACGCGTGAGGTTTCCAATGCGGAGGTTAGATATGGACCCGAGGAAACGACTGATACCTTTTTTTTGTAATTGGAGCAACCCTTAAGGGCGTTTTGAAGCGCCCCGTCCTTTGCAAACCTTGTATGGTCTCAAGGTATAAAGCACGCGTGAGGTTGTTAATGCGGAGGTTAGATATAGATCCGGGGAATCGACTGAGACCATTATTTTTGCAATTAGAGAAACCCTTAAAGGCGTTTTGAGGTGTTTTGAGTCCTTTGAGAACCTTTCATGGTCTCAAGGATATGAGGCACGCGTGAGGTTTCTAATGCGGAGGTTAGATATTGACCTGAGGAATCGACTGAGACCATTGTTTTTGCAATTGGAGCAACCGTTAAGGGCGTTTTGAGAACCTGTTATGGTCTCAAGGATATAAGGCACGCGTGAGGTTCCAATGCCGCGGTTACATATGGACCCGGGGAATCGACTGATACCATTATTTTTGCAATTGGAGCAATCTTTAAGGGCGTTTTGAGGCGCCCCATTCTTTGAGAACCTTTTATTGTCTCAAGAATATAAGGCACGCGTAAGGTTGCCAATGCGGAGGTTATATATGAACCCGAGGAATCGACTAAGATCATTATTTTTGCGATTAGAGCAACCCTTAAGGGCATTTTGAGGCGCCCCGTCCTTTGAGAACCTTTTATGGTCTCAAGGATATGAGGCACGCGTGAGGATGCTAATGCGGAGGTTAGATATGGAGCTGAGGAATCGACTGAGACCATTGTTTTTTTTTCAATTGGAGCAACCGTTAAGGGCGTTTTGAGGCGCCCCGTCCTTTGAGAACCTGTTATGGTCTCAAGGATATAAGGCACGCGTGAGGTTGCGAATGCGGCGGTTAGATATGGACCCGGGGAATCGACTGAGACCATTATTTTTGCAATTGGGGCAACTCTTAAAGGCGTTTTGAGGCGCCCGTCCTTTGAGAACATTTTATGGTTTCAGGGATATGAGGCACGCGTGAGGTTTCCAATGCGGAGGTTAGATATGGACCCGGGGAAACGACTGATACCATTATTTTTTGTAATTGGAGCAACCCTTAAGGGCGTTTTGAGGCGCCCCGTCCTTTGAGAACCTGTTATGGTCTCAAGAATATAAGGCACGCGTGAGGTTGCCAATGCGGAGGTTAGTTTTAGACCTGAGTAATCGACTGAGAACACTGTTTTTGCAATTGGAGCAATCTTTAAGGGCGTTTTGAGGCGCCCCGTTCTTTGAGAACCTTGTATGGTCTCAAGAATATAAGGCACGCGTAAGGTTGTCCTTTGGGAACCTTTTATGGTCTCAAGGATATGAGGCACGCGTGAGGTTTCTAATGCGGAGGTTAGATATGGACCTGAGGAATCGACTGAGACCATTGTTTTTGCAATTGGAGCAACCGTTAAGGGCGTTTTGAGGCGCCCCTATGGTCTCAAGGATATGAGGCACGCGTGAGGTTGCCAATTCGGAGGTTAGATATGGACCCGGGGAATCTACTGAGATCATTATTTGTGCCATTGGAGCAACCTTTAAGGGCGTTTTGAGGCGCCCCGTCCTTTGAGAACCTTGTATGGTCTCGAGTATATGAGGAACGCGTGAGGTTGCCAATGCGAAGGTTATATATGGACCCGGGGAATCGACTGAGACCATTACGTTTGCAATTGGAGCAACCTTTAAAGGTGTTTTGAGGCGCCCGTCCTTTGAGAACCTGTTATAGTCTCAAGGATATGAGGCAACCGTGAGGTTTCCATTGCGGAGGTTAGATATGGACCTGAGGAATCGACTGAGACCATTGTTTTTTGCATTTGGAGCAACCGTTAAGGGCGTTTTGAGGCGCCCCGTCGTTTGAGAACCTTGTATGGTCTCAAGGATGTAAGGCACGCGTAAGGTTGCCAATGCGGAGGTTAGATATGGACCCGAGGAATCGACTGAGACCATTATTTTTGCGATTAGAGCAACCGTTAAGGGCGTTTTGTGGCGCCCCGTCCTTTGAGAACATTTTATGGTTTCAAGGATATGAGGCACGCGTGAGGTTTCTAATGCGGAGGTTAGATATGGACATGAAGAATCGACTGAGACCATTGTTTTTGCAATTGGAGCAACCGCTAAGGGCGTTTTGAGGCGCCCCGTCCTTTGAGAACCTTTTATGGTCTCAAGGATATAAGGCACGCGTGAGGTTGCCAATGCGGAGGTTAGATATGGGCCCGGGGAATCGACTGAGACCATTATGTTTTGCAATTGGAGCAACCCTTAAATGCGTTTTGGGGCGCCCCGTCCTTTGAGAACCTTTTATGGTCTCAAGGATATGAGGCACGCGAGAAGTTTCCAATGCGGAGGTTAGATATGGACCTGAGGAATCTACTGAGACCATTGTGTTTGCAATTGGAGCAACCGTTAAGGGCGTTTTTAGGCGCCCCGTCCTTTGAGAACATTGTATGGTTTCAAGGATGTGAGGCACGCGTGAGATTTCTAATGCGGAGGTTAGATATGGACCCGAGAAATCGACTGAGACCATTGTTTTTGCATTTGGAGCAACTGTTAAGGGCATTTTGAGGCGCCCCGTCCTTTGAGAACCTTTTATGGTCTCAATGATATAAGGCACGCGTGAGGTTGCCAGTGCGGAGGTTATATATGAATCCGGGAAATCGACTGAGACCATTATTTTTGCAATTGGAGCAACCCTTAAAGGCGTTTTGAGGCGCCCCGTCCTTTGAGAACCTTTTATGGTCTCAAGGATATGAGGCACGCGTGAGGTTTCTAATGCCTAGGTTAGATATGGACCTGAGGAGTTGACTGAGACCATTTTTTTGCAATTGGAGCAACCGTTAAGGGCGTTTTGAGGCACCCCGTCCTTTGAGAACCTGTTATGGTCTCAAGGATATAAGGCACGCGTGAGATATCCAATGCGGAGGTTAGATATGGGCCCGGGGAATCGACTGATACCATTATTTTTGCAATTGGAGCAACCCTTAAGGGCGTTTTTCAAGCGCCCCGTCCTTTGACCTTGAAAATGACCTTGAGGATGACCTTGAATGTCAAAATAAATGTTATTTTCGTAATCAGCGTGCCCCAATTGACCTGTAACCATATTTTGAAGAGAATCGCTACTCGACGCTGAATTCTAATCCGAATCCGACGCAACTTCATGGACATCACACATGCAATTTCTCCAAATGACTGTTTAGACTAGTTAACTTGACAATTCCATCCGCACTTTTTATTCATTTTATGTGCGAGTTTCAGGGCGGTTTTAAAGGATATTATAAGTTATAACCATGTTTTTGTTTATACACGTGTCAAGATTCAAGGAGTTGTGCTACAATATTAATGACGTCATATTAAACTGAAGACTGTCAAAGACAAACCACTTTTCAGTCTGTTGTACCATCAGCTGACTACTCTTCTTCCATCTAAGCTCAAGAACAACACAAACTGGGTATAAACTGGGGAGTTGAATTACTGAACTAATATCAATGTTTTCCTTATCGAATGACATTAAGTATAATGGCGCAAAAAAATGTTACAATCCAACAAGTGTTACAGTACAACATTCTGAAGTCAGTCAAAATGCATGAATGATGTCAAAGTGTTAACTTTAAAGTGGCGGCTAGGGTCGGTGCCAATTGAAAAAGTAATAATGTGAATTATCTTTGTCACATTATAAAGGAGGATGGTAGAATTCAGATGATGTTGACATTGCACGGCAGAACTTTGTGCACAGCTGTGGTGGAAGTTTATTTTTTAGGAAAGATACTATGAAGCGTTTTGTTGTGAGTTATCATAAGTTACAACATCCTGAAGCGATTGAATGGTTTGTCAAAATTTGAGAGATAAAAAATGTATGGGGGGGGGGGGGTGAAGCGTCAGCAAAAAAAAACTGTTGCACTGGGTGGAGGTAACAAATAATTACAACAACTGAACACTGATTTATAGTTGTTTGTCAGGGAAAATTTGAGAGATAATCCCCCTGGCTCAATAATTTTGACGCCCCGTGGTAGAGCCCCTGCATTTAAGGGGTAAACCGCATGGACCTCTGAGCGAATACCTTTCAGGTACTTAGTCATAGTATAGTGGTAAGTCTGATGAGCTTGGCAACGGCAAGCTTCATCAATATTATTTAGGATACAATGAGGTCTGAGGTGACGTTCATAATTGCAGTGTTAGGAATGCCCTAACAGCATTGCGATGATTCATAATCTTGGCTTAGCCAACCAGTAGTGAAATCCTCTGACATTTAGTGGTGCTTTACCAGAAATCAGATGCCGCAAACATCCCAGTTTTAAATGGCGCAGCCAGTCAGGATTTTGAAGTGAACGCAGCTTCTCTAGATCTAGTCATATTCATCTCATATTTGGATGTCATTGGCTACAATCAATCCTATCCTGATCGGACATGTGGCATGACAACGCTGCATTACAGTGTCTACATTGAGCTGCATCTTAGCGGTCCTACACATTTATATATATCAATGTAACCACTAACCAGTTCATAGGTATGTATTAGCCAGGTTTAGCTCAACATCATTGCTTACTGCTAGTGACTGAGCCGCTAGCTCCTATATACCTATACCTTTCTTTTTCTAACAGATGGTTCATCATTGTCAGGCTTTCAGCCAATCAAAACATTACATTGCTTGGCCACAACAGTTTATAATATGTGTTGAATTGTATTGAAGTTGAACGCGACAAATTACAAAATATTACATTTTGTGGTTGGGGTTGACAGTGGGTGAGTTACATGTCTGTGTGGCACCGCACACCCTTTAAAACGCTGGTGGATGGTGTGGTTTAATTGAATTATACTAATGCAAAAGATATCAATATCGTATCATAGTGTATTGACTGATGTGTTATAAATGCAGTGTTCCTACTGCACTCTGCAGTCTGTAGTCTAGTGTCTATCTGACTGAGCAAAATTGTGTAAGTAACAAAAGGCCAGAAATTATTACTTTAACTCATAACCGTAAGTACCTATTCAGTATTCATGAATACAGCACACCGGTTAGGGTTTTACAACCTGCTAGACTGCTATCAGTATTGACTATTGAGCTTGTTGATTGGTTTGGCAACTCAATTTTAATTAACACCTGTTTTACTTTTCAGTCCACCTCAAGAACCAGCTTCAAATAAGCCTCACTTATTTCATATCTGCATCCTATCATATAGGATCATTCAAATCCATAGCAATTAACAATAGTGGTAAAGTAAAGATGCGTACATGCGCTGGTGCGAAATAATAATAATAATAATTATTATTATTATTCTTCTTCTTTTTCATCTTATTATTATTATTGTTATTAGAGAGTAATGTGATTACTAATATGATTTCCTTATTTTGCAGTGCTATCATCATTGTTCTTGTTCTCGTTCAAATAAACGATAGAGGATCAACTGCCTCTTTATCAACGGGACAATCAAATGGACGCACTCTTATCTATGATGATAGCACTACAGTGATACCAGGAGCCACATCATGTCATTCACTAATCTGCCATGCTCGTATGCACCGGAGTGTACATACGTGACTGCAGCGGGGGCATCCGTGGACCAGGCCCTGAAGCTACTCGAGATGCATGAGAGAGCCCGCCATGCTCCTGCACCGACCCATACCACTGGAGCCAGTGCAGCAGTTGACAAGTTCCGGCGGCCTACCATCTCCATCGGAAGAACAAGTGAAGATTGGCTCTACTTCGAAACGCGATGGAGCGAATTCACCCAGGCCACCAAACTGCCTGACACTGATCGGGTCCTCCAACTGCTGGAATGCTGCGAGGACGAGCTTCGGCGAGACCTGAACCGCGCCGCGGGAGGCACGCTCACGACCCAGTCTGAGGCTCAAGTCCTCTCCGCCATTCGACGACTTGCAGTTAGGGAGGAAAACCCAATGGTGGCCAGATTCTCCCTTCACCAGATGCACCAAGAATCTGATGAACCCGTTCGGGGCTACGGCGCCCGTATAAAGGGACAGGCCAGCACCTGCAAGTTCAGCCTCAGCTGCCCTGCCTGCCAGGCCCCTGTGGACTATTCTGACGAGGTCCTTCGGGATGTGCTGGTGCAGGGGCTGGCTGATCAAGAGATCCAGCTCGATGTCCTTGGTGACAAGAACCAAGCGATGTCTCTCGAGGAAGTTTTCAGCCTGGTCGAATCCAAGGAGGCCGGCAAGCGGTCGGCGAGCAAACTGTTGCACGTTCAGTGTGCCCACGCCACTCGCAGCAGCTCGTACAGACAGGCGTCCAGGCGTCCAAGCGACCCAGCACAGGCTACACGCCCAAGCAGCCAAACGCCGACAAAGAACCCTCCAGCCAGGGGACCGGCCACGTCCCAGCCACCCACCTCTGAAGAATACTGCTCCTACTGTGGCAGGAGGGGGCATGGCAAGAAGGCCCCGCCGTCAGTCAGGAAGAATGCGTGCCCAGCATTCGGGAAGACATGCTCACAGTGCACAACACCGCACCACTTCAAGGCCGTCTGTCGGGCGCAAGAAGGTGTATCTGAGATGGAGAAAGGAGCCATATTCGAAGAGCTATGTTCCGCTTCCAACCTCGGGGACACCAGCAGCCACACCGACAGTCGCAGTACCGTGATGCTCGAACACCATCTTTACAACCACCTCCAAGACTGTTGGACGAGGAAGTCATCACTCCCACAACCTTACGTCGACCTCCACATCACTGTCGCGCGCGAAGACTACAAGGCTCTCGGCTTCCTGCCACCCAGCACTAGAGTACGAGGCTCAACCCTTCCGGTGATGGCAGACACAGGATGTCAGTCGTCCCTGGCTGGCGTACAGGCTGTGCGCTGTCTGGGGATCCGGCCGCAGGACCTCATCCCTGTTCGAATGCGAATGCACGCTGCCAATGAGAGACCTCTGCACATACTGGGCGCCGCTGTGCTGCGGTTCCACGGTCGGGACCCTGGTAGGAGGGAGTTGCAAACCAGGCAGCTTGTCTATGTGACCAACAGCACCAGCAAGATCTACCTGAGTCGTGAGGGCTGTGTAGCACTCGGGCTCATCTCGCGGGACTTCCCAACTGTCGGCGAGGCCAGCGCAATCCAGCAACCAGAACCACAGAGCGGTCAAGTCCCCAGAGAAGACGACGACGCCACGTGCGAACCGACGATCAGCGGGGGGCCTTCAGACGGTGGCTACTCTGCTCACGACGCGAGTCACCATACTGCGTGTGACGGTGGCGACACCGCGTGCGACGCAGATCGCCATGCTACGGGCGAGCCGGCGCCGAGCCTGAGGCCGGCTGACGATGACGACGTCGAGTGCGACTGCCCGAGGCGTCAGCTCCCGCCGTCGCGCCCCGAGAAACTGCCGTTCTACGGCTACGGGCGAGCCGGCGCCGAGCCTGAGGCCGGCTGACGATGACGACGTCGAGTGCGACTGCCCGAGGCGTCAGCTCCCGCCGTCGCGCCCCGAGAAACTGCCGTTCCCACCCACTGAAGAGAACCGAGAGCGGCTACAACAGTGGCTGGTAAACTACTACGGCAGTAGCACATTCAACACATGTGAGCACCAATCACTGCCGATGATGGACGGCCCACCTCTGCGCATGATGATGGATGAGGACGCGACACCGACGGCGTGTCACAAGGCGATCCCAGTCCCCATCCATTGGCGAGACCAGGTGAAGGCGGCCCTAGACAGAGACGTCCGGCTCGGCGTCATCGAACCGGTGCCTGTCGGGGAACCAGTAACTTGGTGTCATCGTATGGTGGTGACGGCTAAGAAGGATGGAACACCTAGACGGACAGTCGACTTACAGACGCTCAACCGCCACGCGAGGACGGAGACGCACCACACGAGTTCACCGTTTCATCAGGTGCGCTCCGTGCCAGCCAACACAAAAAGACAGTCTGCGACGCCTGGAACGGATATCATAGCGTGCCCCTCCACCCGGATGACCGTCACCTGACAACGTTCGTAACGCCCTGGGGCCGCTACCGATACCGAGTCGCACCGCAAGGATATCTGGCCTCTGGCGACGGCTACACCAGGCGTTACGACGAGATCATCGCCGACGGCAAGCTGTCTCACACCTGCTACACCAAGTGCGTGGGCGATGCACTCCTCTGGGCAGACACGATCGAAGACGCCTTCTGGCAGGCCGTCGAGTGGCTGGAAGTCACGGGAACAAGTGGCATCACGCTGAACCCCGAGAAATTCGTATTCGCAAGCGACACTGTCCACTATGCCGGCTTCGAGATCACTCGGGACTCAGTGAGACCGTGCGCCAAGTACCTGAAGGTCATCGAAGAGTTCCCCACACCGCGGAACATAACAGACGTGAGAGCCTGGTTTGGTGTAGTCAACCAGGTGAGCTACGCCTTCAGTATGGCTGATCGCATGCGCCCATTCCGTGACCTGCTGAAGCCGAGCACCCCATTCCAGTGGGACGAGCATCTCAACATGCTCTTCGAAGAGTCAAAGAAGGTGATCATTGAGGAAATCCAGGAAGGTATCCGCATCTTCGAGCCAAATAGGCCGACCTGCTTGGCTACCGACTGGTCGAAGAGCGGGATAGGCTTCTGGCTGTTCCAGAAACACTGCAATTGTGCAGGGGAAGAACCATTCTTCTGCAAGACTGGATGGAAAATCACGCTGATTGGGAGTCGGTTCACCAACCCAGCAGAATCACGGTACAAGCCGATCGAAGGTGAGGCACTGGCGGTCGCGGAAGGTCTGGACAAAGCTCGTTTCTTCTACTCGGTTGCGACAAACTGACGGTTGCCGTGGATCACAAGCCACTTCTCAAGATTCTGGGCGATCGATCGCTGGAAGACATCCCGAACGCAAGGCTGCGCAATCTGAAAGAAAAAACACTCCGCTACCGCTTCAAGGTCACCTTCATCCCGGCGTGAAGAACACGGTGGCTGATGCAGCCTCGAGATACCCTGCAGGTACACAGCAGATGCACGACGCTGCCGCACCGATCATCGACGGACCACTCCAGCGCCTGCAAGCACTAATGGCGGGCGTGCGGCTCGCTCAACCCAGTCAAGTGGCTCTCAGTGCCGACTTGCCACTATGGGAAGCAGCAGTCGGTGCGCTCGAGTGCACCTCAGTGACATGGGAGCGGGTGAAGGTGGCAACATCGAGCGACGAAGACATGCAGCATCTCCTCAACCTGGTGGAACAAGACCAGATGCCAACGCAACCACGCGAACGGCCCGCCAGCCTTCAGCCATATCACAAACTCAGGAACGACCTACTGACGCTCGACGGCGTTCTCCTCTACAAACAACGGGTAGTGATCCCACCGAAGCTGCGTCAAGCGGTCCTGACGTCACTTCACGCTGCCCACCAGGGGGTCCAGGCGATGCTGGCCAGAGCGGAGTGCTCAGTCTACTGGCCAGGCATCACCGCCGCCATCCAGGACACGCGTGAGCGGTGCGGTCCGTGCAACAAGATGGCACCATCGCAACCACGGTCACCGCCGACGCCACCAGTCACTGCAGAGTATCCCTTCCAGTGTGTATGTGCGGATTACCTCACTCATGACGGCTGCGCTCTGTTGGTGATTGTGGATCGATACTCCAACTGGCCAATCGTCGAAAGGAGTGCCGGAGGTAGCGCTGGACTGGTGGCGAGCCTCAGAAGAGCTTTCGTCACTTACGGCATCCCCGACGAGCTCGCCAGTGGCGGAGGCCCAGAGTTCGCCGCAGCATCCACCGCGAAGTTCCTGCAGGACTGGGGGGTACATCACCGACTATCATCAGTAGCATTTCCCCCACTCCAACTGCAGAGCAGAAGTTGGAGTCAAGACCGTCAAGCGCATGATCGCGGGAAGTACCGGGAAACTGGACACGGACGAGTTTGGGAGAGCTATCCTACAATACAGGAACACGCCAGACCCCGAGACAAGTATGTCCCCTGCAACCATCCTGTTTGGCCGTCCAATCCGGGATCTTGTCCCAATCATGACCGGGAAATATCACCCGCATTCAACGTGGAGGGAGACACTGGCTGCGAGAGAAGACGCGCTGCGCAATCGCCACATGCGCGCAGCGGAGCGGTGGAGTGAACTCACACGCCGCCTCCCGCCCCTCGCCGCAGGCGACCAGGTGCGCATCCAGAATCAGGTCGGGAATCACCCCAGGCGATGGGAGAAGACTGGCCGGGTCACTGAAGTAAGGCAGCACGACCAGTACGTCGTCCGGGTGGACGGGTCCGGGCGGGTAACGCTGAGGAATCGCCAGTTCCTGCGCCGATATACACCAGCTATCGTGGTGCGTCCGCCGCCGCGGACACTGGCCGACGACGTCCTGGCTCGTCGCGCCTACACCGGCGGCCCCTCGGCCCCGTCGGCCGGGCCGCCGACGTCGACAAGTGGCGGTCCTCCGGCGGCGGCGAACGAGACGCCTCCGCCACCTCTGACGCCGGCGCACGTCAAGCCGACACCCGAGCCCCCCGCACCAACGGCGGTGGTCCGCGAACCCGCAGCCGACGGTGGCGGGACGACCGCCGGTGAAGATTGCGAAGCTCCAGGTCCTGCAACCATCGTCCACCATCGTGAAGATCGTCCACTGGCACCGACGTCGGGGCCGGAGGTGGATGCGGCGGCGCTAGCCCCTAGGAGGTCGTCGCGGAAGAAAACGCAGCCTAAATGGTTTGAGGCCTATGAAATTTGAACATTAAAATACGGACTATGTGCCTTATGAGGCCGCCGGTTATGTGAATGGTTGACGCTGTCTCTGATCGCCAACCCGGTGTTGGCCAAGATGGCACCGAGCTGTCGAATACATGTCAGTGCGCGTGCTTACTTGTCCGCTTCACCGTGCGCTGTTTGCCGGGCTTGTATCCCAGGACACCATTTTTTCAGTTCGTTTGTTATTCGTACAGCTCAGTATACTTTTGTTTATTTTTTGTTGGCGCAAAAACTTAGGGGGAAGTAGAGAGTAATGTGATTACTAACATGATTTCCTTATTTTGCAGTGCTATCATCATTGTTCTTGTTCTCGTTCAAATAAACGATAGAGGATCAACTGCCTCTTTATCAACGGGACAATCAAATGGACGCACTCCTATCTAGTTATTAGGAATATATATATTTTAATATAGCTTACAATGCAGCTGGATGCAGTAGATATTTATTTATGATTATGATGCAATATGCATTCATGCGCCTTAATCCAGAGTAAATAAAAATACAAATGTTTACATATATGATATAATATTCTGAGTTTTTGCAAGTAAAATACATTTGAATCAAAGTCGTTAAGTTAGTTGAACTTGAGGTCAAAAATGAGTCGACTCAAGCAATTTTCACAAGAGTCAAAGTTGAGTCGAATAAACTAAAAAAAATCCCGCTTGAGTCAGAGTTGAGTCAGGGGTAAAAGCAAAAGAGTAAAAGTTGAGTCGACTCAAAAAAATTGTCCCCCTCGCTTGAGTCAGAGTTGAGTCAGGCATAAAGGCAAATGAGTCAAAGCTGAGTCGACTCAAACAAATAATTTCCCCGCTTGAGTCAGAGTTGAGTCAGAGTCCCTTTGTAAATGAGTCAGAGTCGAGTCAGTCTAAAAAATCTGAGTCGAGCACAACCCTGGCACGATGTTAGCCCTTTTCCAGAGTTCCGGAAATATACCTTGGCTTACCTACAGCTCACAGATCTTCGCTAAAGGAACAGATAATGCGTCGCTACACTCACGTATGATACGGGCACTGATCCCATCCGGACCGCACGCTTTGTTTACAGGAATACTTTCCAGAATAGCCTTAACGAGATCTGCGTTACATTCGATGTGGACCAGCGGCGATAAATCATAAAACGGACAGTCGGGCAACACGGTTACAGCATCATCGGTAAATTTCGCTGCGAAGGCCCTATTGAGAGCGATAGCCTTATCTCTATCTTCTGTGATTTCTACGCCATCCACCATCAGTGCTGGCAAACCCCGATTTCCACTCTTTGCAGTTTTCAAAAAGGACCAAAACCGTTTCGGATTAGTTTTGAAATCGTCGGTAAGTCCAATCAGGTAGTCATTGTATTTTTTGTTTGCTAAGTTCTTAAAGTCTCTTCTCTTGTCTCGGAATACCTCCTCGATTTCCTCACTCCGGTTACGTTTCATTCTTTTGAAAGCCGTCTCCTTCTCCCGCAACAAATTCCGAAAATCACGATCGAACCAGGGTGGATAATTCCTTTTGATCTGAACAACAGGTATACAATCGCGGATGACTGCATATAAAAGTTCGTAAAATGCATCCACAGCTGTGTCTACGTGCATATCATCCAGAATATTCCACGGCAGTAGCTCTAATGACGTTCGCAGTCTCTCAAAGTCAGCCTGTTTGTAGTTAAAAGCGGAATGCCTGGAGGTTAGGGTTACAGCAGATCGTACATATTTAATCACACATTCTACTTGTTTGTGGTCAGATTCAAAAATACCATCTCGTACATCGATGTCAGTTACACAGTTTCGGTTAGATAGTACGAGATCGAGTGTGTTTGCGCCCCGAGTTGGAAGACAAACATACTGTTTAAAATCTGACAGATCACAGGCATCAACAAAGTTCAGCGCGCGCCGCGATGGACGTGAGATGGTCGGCGTCGCCCAACCGAGGTTTGTCTGGATCCAGCGAACGTCCGGGGTGTTAAAATCGCCCGTCACCACAAGGCAACGATCCGGGTAGCACTGGACCACAGCTTGCAGCCCCTCCATCGTCCGGCTCAGTGCTCCGTCGTTAGCTGGAGGGCAGTAGCATACACCCAACATGAGTTTAGGTGTGGTGTTGACCTCCACCAGCAATAGTTCCGTGTCGTCCGGCTCCAGGTCATATCTGCGAACCGGCGATAAACACGAGCGGACAGCGCAGGCAACCCCTCCTCCATGGGTGGGTCTGTCCCGTCGGAACCAGGAGTGGTTTTTCAGTCCGACCTGCAATTCGGCGGCCGCTATGTCTCGTGATAGCCACGTTTCGCTGATCGCAATAACGTCGCACCGCTCCAGCTCGGGCGAGTGCGCTCGCAGCACGCCCAGCTTGTTCCGCAGACTGCGAGCATTTTGATGCACAATTCTCACATTGTTCGGTTGAGTAGTGTAAGGTTGACGTCTGTTGGAGGAGCCAGTTGTGGTAGCTGGGCCGGGATTTACTTCAATGTCGCCGCAGACGAGTAGCAGACGACAACACTGGTATGTGGCGGTAGATTTGCTGTCGTACTTTATCCTCGATTGGAAGAAGTGTCCTCTGCGTTCGAATCTTATTGTCGTAAACCTCAAGTGTCGTAGTTCGCCCATAGGTGGCAGATGAATGGAGTTGGACCAGCCAGTGAGCCAATCGCAGATAGCGAACCAGTCACTCGGTGCCGGCAGACAATCGGTAGAGCTGCCGGGATCGCCTGCTGTCGACTGCTACGGTTCATGCTCGATTATGGCAGGCTCAGAGGGCAGACCACATGCAAGTTGATCTGACCGGACGTCCACGCCAGGCAGTTCACGCAGCACTCGCGGCCCGGCAGCGCCATCTCCCGGTGTCATACCTCCCGTGGTCATCTCGGGTTCGTTCACTGGTACTTTTACTGTGACCAAAATGCGCTGCGCCGCCGACTGCGCTGGCGTATGTCGAGCCAAGACGCATCCATCAGCGACACAGAGGATGGTCAGCGCCCACGCGGCGAACAAGAAGAGTCGCGCAGCTTCCCGGGCGACTCTTCGACTATCTATCTATCTATCTATCTATCTATCTATCTATCTATCTATCTATCTATCTATCTATCTATCTATCTATCTATCTATCTATCTATCTATCTATCTATCTATCTATCTATCTATCTATCTATCTATCTATCTATCTATCTATCTATCTATCTATCTATCTATCTATCTATCTATCTATCTATCTATCTATCTATCTATCTATCTATCTATCTATCTATCTATCTATCTATCTATCTATCTATCTATCTATCTATATATCTATCTA
>JAXIVJ010016047.1:0-29964 GCA_036785665.1 Chirona hameri
CCGCTGACCAGGTGGTGCCTCAGCTGCGGCCGATCACGGACCAGTTTTGCCGGACATGAGCGGCGGATTGCGGCAGCTGGCCGCGCGGGGCACCACTCCAGCTGCGGGGCGCGTGCCGCCTCCTCCGCACCCCACCACCTGTCGGCTCCCTCCCGGGCCCCGGTCGTCTGTTTGTTCGCTGCCGCGCGGGGGACGCTCCGCTCCAGCCCCGGCCAGCCGGCCGGCCGGGCGAGGCCGCCCGGGGGTTCTCAACCCTCGCCGGCGCACCTGCGGTGAAAGTTTGAGGAGCACTGGCACGGCACGTGTGGGCCTGGACTCGCCTCGCCAGTTTTTGCTGGGGCCGAGCAGGGCCGAGCGGCCGCGCACAGAGTGGAATGTGGCTCGACCGGCGCTGCGGCGGCGCAGAGCGGCAGAGAACGGCCAGCACAACTGCGTACAGACCGGTCCGAGCCGGGTCCAGTCGGCCGGTATCCCGCACTCGGCACCGTCCGCTCCACCTTCCCGCCGAGGCCGCACGCTGTACAGACAGCAGAGCTCGGGGCAGATACCATCTCAGACACGCCTCGTCGCACCGTCGCGTTTGTCCAGTGTATCTACGCAGAGCAAATGCACCGTCCCAGTCCGGACGGTCTCCTCGCCTCCCCTCCCCTCCGCTTCCGGGCCGGACTCTGGCCGTTTGTTCACACGGTCAATCGGCGGAACCGGCTCACGATCGCACCGGACGCACGGCTGCACCAAAACCACGGCACGTCGGCTGCGTTTCACTCGGACTATATTTCCTAGCGTTGCATACGGCGGCGTTACACAGCCGGCGGTCGGCTCACACGGAGCGTGGAAGGCGCCGCGGCCTGCCGGGGAAGAGCCGTGGTCGGCGGCGGCGGCGGTGGAGACGGCCCGCCTCACGGGGCAGACAGAACACAACAGGTCAGACGGGCCAGACAGGCGGCGGCATACACGGTCAGGAAGACACGGGGCGCCCGGCCCGGCATGAGATCACCGCCACTGGCCGCAGGGCGAGCTGTATACCGCCGAGAACACGCGAACATACACACGGCAAATGCACACGAGCGCACCCATGAAGATACAAACGTTAACATACATACGCACGCGCAAACGCACGCGCACGCGTCAACATTTATACGCACATAAACAGACGAAGGAAAGACCGTCGCAACGGTTGCAAGTCCACACATGCAAATCATATCAGAAAATAATGTTTTGAACTGGACATAGCGTGCGGTACAAATCTATCAACTAATTACACGCATGCGCAGTGGCCGAACTGCGCGTATATACAATAGCATACGGTGAATTGATTGCAGACAGCGACGCACCGACTGGAGCTTTGGGGAAATCATTTGTACACAGCGGAGCCAACTGGCGGCAAGAAGCCCCATTTCCTGAGAGAGCATCCCCTCAACACAATGTAGACTCCGGCCCATAAGGCAAATAGGACTTGATCGTGGCAACATAAATAATCATCTGGCCTAGTGGCGGTCGGCCGAGCCGGGTGGCTTGGCGGCTGGGCGGGGGCGGTTATCTGGCGCCGCGTCGGCGGCTGGCGCTGGCGCGGACGGTGGCCGCAGCGCGACTTACCGCCTTCTGCAGCAGGCCCTGGCCCAGCCGGCGGGTGCGGCTGCGCGGCCAGCCGGTGCGATTGCTGCGCCGGCGGCCGCCGCGGCGCCGCCGGCCCACCGCGCTCGACGCCATCGACTCACATTCACTCTCACTATCCTCCTCCTCCTCCCGACGCCGTCCCCACTGCGTCTGCCGCCGCTGCCTCTGCTGTTGTTGCTGCTGCTGCGGTCGCTGCTGCTGCGGTGGCTCCTCCTCCTGCTGCTGCTGCGGTGGCTCCTCCTCCTGCTGCTGCTGCGGTGGCTGCCCGTTGGACAGCAGCGTCTCCGGCCGGCGCGCACACAGCGGCTCGGCACGCAGCAGGTCCGCCAGGTCGAGCGGCGCCGGCGGCGCCAGACTGACGCCGCTGAGATGTGGCGGCGGCGCCGGCTCCGGCTCGGACAGCGAAGCTGTGCGGCGGCGGCGGCGGCGGCCGGGCGCCGGCGTCGTCAGCGGCTCGTGCTGCTCCTGGGCAGCCGTCAGCAGGCTGGAGATGCTGGCCGCCACGAGCTGCACCTGCTCCAGACTGCTGTCCCACAGCGCCACACCCTCCGCCGCGTCCACCGAGCAGCGCGCGGCCCGTGTCGACGCGTGGCAGCGCGGCGACTTGCGCGCCGAGTCGCCGGCGGCAACTTGTAGCAGGCGACGATGCTTGGCGCGTGATGTGCCCGGCGCGGCCGACGGCGACGACGGCTCCGCAGGAAACAGCTCCTCAAGTGACATCTGGTACGGCAGCCGCGGTCCTACGCCAGCCGCCACCGCGTCCACTAGGTCACCCACCACGTTCCGACCCTGCGTCTCGCGCGAGTACGTCTGATACCACTGTTCGGCGCCCGGCGCCGCCTCGAACGAGAATCCCAGCTGCGGCGGCGACGCGGTGACGGGGGACGCGATGACGGGGGACGCGATGACGGGGGACGCGATGACGGGGGACGCGATGACGGGGGGACGCGGCGACGGGCGCCGCCACGGCCGCCGCCTCGCCGACGCTCTCCTCCGACTCACTGGCGTCACCGTTGGCGGCCGAGCGCGGTTCAGGCGGCAGCCGGCAGCCGTGCGGCGTGCCGCAGGACCCACGGCCGCGCAGCCGGCGGCCCCAGCCGCGTCGCACCACACGGAAGCTGTCACAGCTGTCCTCGGGTCCGGCCTCGTCCGGCCCGTCCAGCCCCAGCGCCGGTTGGCCATCACTGTCACCCGATAGGCGCCGGCTCGAGCGCAGCTTGCCGCTCAGAATCTCCACTTTGTAGTACTCGTGGTTGTCACGCAGCAACAGACTGTCATGGGTAACACGTTTGCGCGGTGGCGTCGTCGCCTCCTCCTCAGACCGACGGCGGCGGCGCGGACGCTCGCCATTCCGATGCGGCGGCGGCGCGGTGCCGTTCGGCCGACCCGGGATGTGACGTAGCTTCGTGGCGAAGATCTCCGTCTTGTGGCACTCCGAGTTGAGCAACAGTTTCTCGGCTTCCGTCAGCCGCCGCCGCACCGGCTCGCTGTGCCCATTACAGCCGTTGGTGAGCGCCGGCGGCGGCGGCGGCGGCTCGTCGGCGGCCGGCGGCGGACGCTGGCGCAGCGCCCGCGCCGGCTGCAGGAAGCCGGACAGACGGAGCCGCCGGTCAGGAGGCTCGATGTCGGGGTCCGGCGGCTGCCGGGCACAGAGCCGATCGTCAGAACAGTGCTCAGCAGAAGGTCACTGTCCATATCACGACCGACGGGCGACATGATACCACCGACAATACCGAGAACGCCGAGAGAACCATTCAATAGAACAAGTGATACCACCAACACCGAGAACGCCGAGAGAATCATTCAATAGAACCCGTGATACCACCGACAGCACCGAGAACGCCGAGAGAACCATTCAATAGAACACGTGATACCACCAACACCGACAACACTGAGAACGCCGAGAGAACCATTCAACAGAACACGTGATACCACCAACACCGACAACACCGAGAGAACCATTCAATAGAACACGTGATACCACCGAGAATACCGAGAACGCCGAGAGAACCATTCAATAGAACACGTGATACCACCGACAACACCGAGAACGCCGAGAGAACCATTCAATAGAACACGTGATACCACCGACAGCACCGAGAATACCGAGAACGCCGAGAGAACCATTCACCAGAACACGTGATACCACCAACACCGACAACACCGACAACACCGAGAACGCCGAGAGAACCATTCAACAGAACACGTGATACCACCGACAACACCGAGAACGCCGAGAGAACCATTCAATAGAACAAGTGATATCACCAACACCGACAACACCGAGCACGCCGAGAGAACCATTCAACAGAACACGTGATACCACCAACACCGACAACACCGAGAACGCCGAGAGAACCATTCAATAGAACAAGTGATACCACCGACAACACCGAGAACGCCGAGAGAACCATTCAACAGAACACGTGATACCACCAACACCGACAACACCGAGAACGCCGAGAGAACCATTCAATAGAACAAGTGATACCACCAACACCGACAACACCGAGAACGCCGAGAGAACCATTCAATAAACACGTGATACCACCGACAGCACCGACAACACCGACAACACCGAGAGAACCATTCAATAGAACACGTGATACCACCGACAACACCAAGAACGCCGAGAGAACCATTCAATAGAACAAGTGATACCACCAACACCGACAACACCGAGAACGCCGAGAGAACCATTCAATAGAACACGTGATACCACCGACAACACCGAGAACGCCGAGAGAACCATTCAACAGAACACGTGATACCACCAACACCGACAACACCGAGAACGCCGAGAGAACCATTCAAAAGAACACGTGATATCACCGACAGCACCGAGAACGCCGAGAGAACCATTCAATAGAACACGTGACACCACCGACAGCACCGAGAACGCCGAGAGAACCATTCAATGGAACAAGTGATACCACCAACACCGACAACACCGAGAACGCCGAGAGAACCATTCAACAGAACACGTGATACCACCGACAGCACCGAGAACGCCGAGAGAACCATTCAATGGAACAAGTGATACCACCAACACCGACAACACCGAGAACGCCGAGAGAACCATTCAACAGAACACGTGATACCACCGACAGCACCGAGAACGCCGAGAGAACCATTCAATAGAACAAGTGATACCACCAACACCGACAACACCGAGAACGCCGAGAGAACCATTCAACAGAACACGTGATACCACCAACAGCACCGAGAACGCCGAGAGAACCATTCAATAGAACACGTGATACCACCGACAGCACCGATAACGCCGAGAGAACCATTCAATAGAACAAGTGATACCACCAACACCGACAACACCGAGAACGCCGAGAGAACCATTCACCAGAACACGTGATACCACCGACAGCACCGAGAACGCCGAGAGAACCATTCAATAGAACAAGTGATACCACCAACACCGACAACACCGAGAACGCCGAGAGAACCATTCAATAGAACACGTGATACCACCGACAGCACGGAGAACGCCGAGAGAACCATTCAATAGAACAAGTGATACCACCAACACCGACAACACCGAGAACGCCGAGAGAACCATTCAATAGAACACGTGATACCACCAACACCGACAACACCGAGAACGCCGAGAGAACCATTCAATAGAACACGTGATACCACCGACAACACCGAGAACGCCGAGAGAACCATTCAATAGAACACGCGATACCACCAACACCGACAACACCGAGAACGCCGAGAGAACCATTCAATAGAACACGTGATACCACCAACACCGAGAACGCCGAGAGAACCATTCAATAGAACAAGTGATACCACCAACACCGACAACACCGAGAACGCCGAGAGAACCATTCGATAGAACACGTGCTACCACCAACACCGACAACACCGAGAACGCCGAGAGAAACATTCAATAGAACACATGATACCACCAACACCGACAACACCGAGAACGCCGAGAGAACTATTCAATAGAACACGTGATACCACCGACAGCACCGATAACGCCGAGAGAACCATTCAATAGAACAAGTGATACCACCAACACCGACAACACCGAGAACGCCTAGAGAACCATTCAATAGAACACGTGATACCACCAACACCGACAACACCGAGAACGCCGAGAGAACCATTCAATAGAACACATAATACCACCAACACCGACGACACCGAGAACGCCGAGAGAACCATTCAATAGAACACGTGATACCACCGACAACACCGAGAACGCCGAGAGAACCATTCAACAGAACACGTGATACCACCAACACCGACAACACCGAGAACGCCGAGAGAACCATTCAATAGAACACGTGATACCACCGACAGCACCGAGAACGCCGAGAGAACCATTCAATAGAACAAGTGATACCACCAACACCGAGAACGCCGAGAACGCCGAGAACGCCGAGAACGCCGAGAACGCCGAGAACGCCGAGAGAACCATTCAATAGAACACGTGATACCACCGACAGCACCAAGAACGCCGAGAGAACCATTCAATAGAACAAGTGATACCACCAACACCGACAACACCGAGAACGCCGAGAGAACCATTCAATAGAACACGTGATACCACCGACAACACCGAGAACGCCGAGAGAACCATTCAATAGAACACGTGATACCACCGACAACACCGAGAACGCCGAGAGAACCATTCAATAGAACACGTGATACCACCAACACCGACAACACCGAGCACGCCGAGAGAACCATTCAACAGAACACGTGATACCACCAACACCGACAACACCGAGAACGCCGAGAGAACCATTCAACAGAACACGTGATACCACCGACAGCACCGAGAACGCCGAGAGAACCATTCAATAGAACACGTGATACCACCGACAACACCGAGAACGCCGAGAGAACCATTCAATAGAACACGTGATACCACCGACAACACCGAGAACGCCGAGAGAACCATTCAATAGAACACGTGATACCACCGACAACACCGAGAACGCCGAGAGAACCATTCAATAGAACACGTGATACCACCGACAACACCGAGAACGCCGAGAGAACCATTCAATAGAACACGTGATACCACCGACAACACCGAGAACGCCGAGAGAACCATTCAATAGAACACGTCATCTGATAATGCTGTAATCATCTGATAATGCTGTTTCACTTATGCATATGTGCGTCTGCCAAGCACGGACAATGTGTTATTAAAGAAGCCTTATCTGGTCAGAGGAGAAACAGAAGACAAAAACGAACAAGCTAGCAGCCCATGGTGCATGATGGTTTTCTCACCTCCATCAACGACTTTGAGACGCGCTTGCCCAGTTTGTTGTTTGAGATGAAGACGTCGATGGTGAGGTTGTCGTGTGGTGCCGTCGTGGCTCGCTTGACGCGCGCGCGCCCCTCAAACAGCCCCATCCCGAGCTGCTGCCGGCGGCGGAGACCACTCAGTGGTGCCACCTGCCAGAGAGCAGGTCACATCACGGGAGTCGTCAGTCGCAGCACCAGCAGACACGATGGAAACACATACAGTCAGGTGTAGACATCTCAGCCACTGCTCATCCACTGTTCAGCTCAGCCACTGACCAACCACTGACCAACCACTGACCAACCACTGACCAACCACTGACCAACCACTGACCAACCACTGACCAGACACTGACCAGCGACAAAACACACAAGACATTTTTCTAGTCTTTATGATCAGTTACCAAAACAATACTGATAACAGCCATGTGTATGTACATACATTAAACTTCGGTTAGCAAAACAATAATGATAAAAGCCATGAGTATGCAGTGGCGTACCCAAGATTCACTCCAGGAGGGCGAATTTTTGCTCAGGGGGCATACAAAAAAAACACCAAAAAGAAACTCACCAGATTTGGCCCACTATATTTTTGAAAGGGCATATTTTCACATTTTTCTTCTTTAAAAACCCTATTTCTTTTTCGACCAAAGGTACATACCTTCGGGGGGGGGGGCAATTACCCCCCCCCCCCCTGTGTACGCCTATGTGAGTATGTAACTAGTAACAACATCAAACAACACATTCGTGCTGATTGAAACAACATCATGCATACCGGCTGCTTGCTCCCAACAAAGAAGTAATGCTACTTAAAGGGAATAGGTCACCTTGAAAGTTGTCTGGAAATTCAACCATACGGTGCATCTTGAGCTCAAAACTACGAATATGACTTTGGTTTGGACAAATGATGGATATACGTGGAGAAAGAAGTAAGTTTCTCTTTCTAGTTCACGATAAATCGTACGATAGCAGCTGGCGTTCTGGCTCCGCCCCGTTCCGCCTGACGCCAAGTACAGTATCTGACAAGGGGCCGCCGCGCCGCCCGGGCGGCTGAGCGGATATTAACCCTCGCCCGGGTAGGGCAAAATCACTACGTGTTCGGGTAAGGGGGGGGGGCACGACCCCCCCTTGTAAGCGTGTCGCCCCTAATTGAGCTAGAGCTTCGATTCAAAGACGAGCGTGTTGCTTGTGACGAGAGGAAGCCGTTCATATCCGATTTTAAGATCTTGGGTCATTGTATGACCTCTGAGGTCATGTCAATGACCAAAAGTCATCAAAATTGTAAATGTGTATAAATTGAATTTTATCGAGCTAGAATCGTGAATGAGCATATCATAATGCTTACTGGGTGCCACATTCGTAATCAGCGTCACAAAATGTCCTAGAACCCGCCAGAAGCCCAAAAAAGTCATCTGAGGTCATCGGAGGTCAATGACCTCAGTTGACCTCTGCAAAGGTCAATCGAGGTCACAATCTCAGTGGAAACCACAACTGTCACCTGGAAACACCTGTACATATGCTCCTGAACAACAAACACTCGGAAACTGCACAGTTGCAAGCATTGCTACTACGGGACGCCAGTTACGCCTGACATGACCTTGAGAAACAGGTCATAGGTCACGGGTCATTTGGGTTAGAAATTCACAATTTTCAGAGCATGTAGTTTTTTTTCTTCAAAAGTAGGGACTGAAAGTTGCATTGCAATCGGTTGGAAATTACGCCAGTTATTCCGGAAAAACCGGGGGGTGGCATCCACCCTTCCCCTCCCGGGCGAGGGTTAACGAGGCGTCGTGATCAGAGACTACGTGCCAGAGAGTGTACCTTCCTCCGGCGGCGAGCGAGATGTCCCGATCGTGGCCCGGAACAGCAGACATGAAACCGGGCCCACTAGTCTTGTGTCGACATTACTTAACGTAGGGAGGTAATTCTTTCACCACAACCCATTTTTAGATCTGCTCTACAAATCTGCTATCTCAGTCCAAAACCCCAGTTATAGGTGCACTGTTCTCTTTAAGCCTACCTCAGATGAGTTTCCAGAATATGCAGTATCCCATTCCTCCTAACCTCTAGCCAATTGTGGTTAGTACAAAAGCTGTCTTGAAAGTATGGTATTGTGATTCAATATTTTGCAATGACTTGAAGTAACCTGACATGACATACATGACATGACATGACACATGACATGACATACATGACATGCATGACATACATGACATGCATGCCATACATGACATACATGACATGACATACATGACATACATGTCACACATGACATACATGGCATACATGCCATACATGGCATACATGCCATACGACATACATGACATACATGACACATGATATACATGACATACATGACATACATGACATACATGACATACATGACATACATGACATGACATACATGACATGCCATACACAACATACATGACATACATGACATGACATACATGACATACATGGCATGCCATACATAACATAGCATACATGACATGACATACATAACATAGCATACATGACATGACATACATAACATAGCATACATGACATGACATACATGACATACATGGCATGACATACATGACATGGCATACATGACATGGCATACATTACAAGACATACATGCCATGACATACATGACATGACATACATGACATACATGACATGACATACATGACATGCATGGCATGTCATGACATACGACATGACATACATGACATACATGACATGACATACATGACATGACATACATGACATGACATACATGACATGACATACATGACATGACATACATGACATGACATACATGACATGACATACATGACATGACATACATGACATGACATACATGACATGACATACATGACATGACATACATGACATGACATACATGACATACATGACATGACATACATGACATACATGACATGACATACATGACATACATGACATGACATACATGACATGACATACATGACATGACATACACGACATACATGACATACACGACATACATGACATACACGACATACATGACATACATGACATAACATACATGGCATGACATACATGACATAACATACATGACATGGCATACATGACATGACATAACATACATAGCATACATGACATGGCATACATGACATGACATACATGACATGGCATACATGACATGACATAGATGACATGACATACATGACAAACATGGCATACATGACGTGACATACATCACATACAAGACATGAAATACACGCCATTGACTACAATAGGACTAACATGCAACATATAAAGCACATGGGATGACATTGCGAACCTTATGGCACATGTCCAAACTTATGGATGAATTTGAGCTTGTGAAGATGGTTGTCGTGTGACCAAAGTTTGGGTGTAGCTATTTATATTCTTGACACACTTCATGTGCTTTCACATAACACATTTGTGTTTATTGGTTAATGGTTAGTGGTTACTGACATTAGTTTTAAGTTACATCAAACTTTAAGCAGAAAATCAGGAAAATGAGTCAAGAATCTCATGTTTCATATATATTATAAATATAATATAAATATATATAAATAGAATGTTTCATATATTATAGATTTAAACAAAGTTTTACCAAAACAAAACTGAGCTTACTCAATTTGGATAAGGGAGTGTAACTTCCTAGGCACTTACATCCAAAATATGCTGTGTTCTGCATTATATAGTGTAAGAGGTTGGAACACAACCAGGACACTGTATAAGTAGGTATATTCTGTACATCTCAACTGGGTGGAAAGCTGCTGTGCAAAGTAAAACCGTGTATGTTGGGTCATTTCACCATGTTAATATTTTGCAGGAGAAAGAGTTTTGCGTTTAAGTCCATAATACAAAAGCTGAGCCATTGTTGTGGGTTATCTTTATATTGATGGATATCAACTTTAATAAACTTTCATGTCAGCTTTATGTTGGCGACAATAACTACACATGGGTGAAGTTTGTGCCTATTTTATGCGTTCCGATTTGTGTGATGCGAAGACATGATACTACAAACCGAAAACATTATGTTCGTTAAATCATGCACGCTAAATGTCGAGCCACACAAAACTTAACCCTATTCCCTGCGTGAGGGCAGATTCTGCCCCCCGGTGGTTTTTAATTTGCCGCTTCTAAACCGTTAGGCCTAGCGTCCTGAAACTTTGTGACTTTTCCCAAAATTGAATGGCCGTGTTGTCAAAATTTTGAAACAAATCGGTCCAGCAGAGGCGGTACAGGCTCCTGTTTTGGGGAGGGTGTTACGAATACGGTTTTGCGACGCATACTTCCTTCGTGGTTTGCAGTGCAATAAATGCGTCAGAAATAATTTCAATGCAATATGCATCATAGATACTGGGATTGTACATATTTTTGGGGCAGAGGCGTACTCAGGAGAACAAAATGGGAGGCGATGCCCACCCTCAAATTATGCCCAACTTCAAATTAGTAAGATGATAAAAGAGTTACATGCATGGTGCCCCCCCCCCCCCCCATGTTTTCCCCTGGATCCGCCTATGAGCAATATATCAAATTTAACCAATTACAGCATATAATGCCCACATGTGACATTCATGTTGTCCCAAACAATCACGAACAGCACACATTTTTTCTCTCTCAGAAAATCCCCCATTTTACATTCCCTGAATACGGACATTTTTTTTTTGTCTTTTGATATATTAAAGACCAGTACATTTGAAGCTCAAAAACGTTTGGAGCATGCACATGGTCGAGCCACATGGCCGCAATGACCTTTCAGAAAAACACCCAAAATTTGCGGATTTTGTGCCCCGTGCCCCCCTTTTAAGAACAAAACAAAAATTTCGGGGTCCAAAAAGAGAGGTCTTGTCATGACGCATCGGATGGCGGTTTTCCCATCGAAATCGACAGAGCGGTTCTCGAGATCTCGGGGGGGGGGGGGCAGAATTTGCCCCCCGTAGGTTAACGTAATTCTGGCCGCCCGCAGGGAATAGGGTTAACGTGACATACATGTTTTTGCTTTGCTTTGTTTCAGTACCTACTCAATTTACATATCATGGGTCAATCAACATAAGTGACTACCTACGTGATTTTTCTTGAGTAGGTACGTCATAAACGGCCCAACAATATGCAACAATTTCAACATAACCCAAGCAACATACATGCATTTTTGTCGCATTGCTACGGATGAAAACATACTAAGTTACATTTTTTCCTTCTTTTTCCCAAAATAAAGTTATCATTCACAGTGTATTTGCTGTAAGCATTGAATCACCCCATGCATCTTGAGAAGACCTTCCAAGTGATATAAAAATGAAAAATGTGGAATTTTTCGACATACACATTTTTGCTTTGAATGTCACAAAGCAAAGTTGCAGACTAATCAAAGCAAAGCAAATGCTGAATGGTAACAAAGTCAGACTACATCAACTGTCTGCTTTAATTGCATACAGCAGCTGACTCATAGGTTACCATCAGACAACATCTGGTTACAGTATTCATAAACTACAATCAGTAGGCATGTAGAGTAAGCAATTGTAACATGGACATGTCAAAATACCACACTTCATAGGTACTATTGCTATTCTTTAGTGTGTCAGTATCATCTACACAGCTAATACCATGAAAAGTCTAGTGTTTTGATGTGTCTTTCATTACAGATGTTTGCCCTACCTGTCAATGTCATGTCCTTTACAGTCCAAGTCACAATAGCAAGAGATAGTGTAAATATTAAATCTTTGGTCATATCCAAACATCAGAATTCATGCTATCAAGGTTTAGACAATCCTGATGAACTGATACACTTGTAGACTGTAAGTGCTTTAGAGCTTTTGTATCACCTACACCCTCATAGCATGGAAAGTTCAATGTTTTGATGAGTCTGGACTCTGGGGTTATGGTCATTAAACTTATAAATAATGACCATAACAAAATACAGATAACAATACCAGACTTCTCATGTTATTTATGTGGACAATACTGACACACTAAGGCATCAATATACCACTAAATTAAATAACATGAAGGGTGGTATTCTTATGTTTAGGCAATTTCGATCCATATTTTGGACTGGACCTAGGGTAAATGACTGTGGAATGACCTAACACCAGACTTTTCATGCCATTGACATTCTTAAGTGTGTTGGTACAATCTACATTGCCAATAGCATGCAATGTCCAGTGTTTGGTCATTGTGGAGATTTTAACCAAACATTTTAGATGTTGGCAAAATTGACCATATCAATGTATACATTTATAATTAATTGCACATTGCTTATCACATCCTAGGCATGCTAAAATTTACCTCATATCATAAAAGTATTAATTCTTAAATTCTGCCGGCCAACAGGAATTGCGCGATCGGGTGGTGAGGTCAGAACCTGCACAACAAGCTCTGCTTAGTGCGGGTCCTGACCTCGGAAATCCATCCATACAAAACATTCAGACTAAAAAAAAAACACTTACTCTCTGGGAGATGCAACACCACTGTTTCACCACTTCCATGCCCCTACCAGAAATTGTGTGTGGATAGCATGTGGGCCCACTCCGGCCGCATGAGGGCCTCATGCGGCCAGTGGGCCCACATGCTATCCAAACACAATTCCTGCATTTTGAGGAGCCAGCGGATGAATATTCCTGATCGAGAATAAATAGATGTTTATATGTTGATAACCAGTAATTATTTAATTGCTAATTATTTCCTTTTCAATTTAAATTTACCTTTTATTGGACATCATTATTTTTAATTTATGCTTTTATAATATTTTTTACCTGGGTCTATGTCGGTAGACCCACATAGAACACTTCGCTGAGGCCTGTAAAACAAATATGAGGAGCTCCGCCGGATCAGGGGTTTAGCTTGCATCAGTCGGGTGAACTATGGTAATCCGGACCCATTTTTGGAACGTTCCATTTTTGGAACACTATCCAAAAATGGAAACGCTACTTCCAAAAATGGGTACGCTACTTCCAAAAATGGGTACACTCGTTCTAAAAATGGGTACGAAAATAAACCTTCATGACTAAATGTCCACACATTGATTGGTGTGTCAACGCATTGTGCCCATCAGATTCAGCACCCTTGACTTTGTTTATAGCGTGAGCATTACAAAAATCCAAGGTTTCTTTCAAATTTTATTGAAGTTGCATTATCTCTGGGTGACACTTTTTGCCGCCCGAGATCGTGCAACTTCAATACAATTTGAAAGGCACAATGGATGTTGTTAATAGAATCAAGGGTACTGAGTTTGATGACATAATTGGCACAATGCATCAATGCATCAATGTGTGGATCATGTTTAGTCATGAAGGTCGATTTCCGTACCCATTTTTGGAAGTGGCATTTCCATTTTTGGGTAGTGTTCCAGAAATGGAATGTTCCAAAAATAGGTCCAGATTACCATAGTTCACCTGACTGGTATACAGGTATAGCTCGATACAGGAAGTGAGCAAATATATATAGTAAAGTGATCATGTGCTTTGTTCATTGCACACACTTACTATAATCCTATAATCCTGATTGCTCATCAGCACCATTTCCACATTTGGACAATCTACTTGACATTAAATCGACCAATCACTGCTGAACGGGGTCAGACCTGGGCAGTCAGCTGACGTCAGTCAAGTAAACAATCACACAGCGGTGGTGCATGAGGTGGGAGGTGGTCAGATATTACAAATATTTTAATTGTATGTAGTTGTTGTGGATACAGCTGTTTTTTAAACTGAAATGTAGGTACTAATTAGTAAATTCTCTATTGTTTGATATGCTTATTATACATAAATAATGCATAAAGAAAAAGGAAACTTTTTAATGAACACCCAGTATTTTGATGTGCCCATCGTTATGGTTGTCTATGCCCCTCTCTGTCTCTGATGCAACACTCTAAATGACACACTAACTGTAACACTAGCCAACAAAACAATGCTAATGTGACATGTCCCTACCAGATCGAATTTCACAAACAAAATCACAAACTCAATGTGATTTTATTATTTGTTTGATCATAACTACTAGCATTACACTTAACATCACAACTTAACAATATTATGGACATTTGCATTGGTACACTACAAAAACATCTCAAACTCAAACTGCATCCTGATTCATGAGACAGTGCGACCAAGAAACAATGAGCATTAGAAAACCGAGCATGTGTTTCAGGTAATTAAAACAGTTCTTTTTCTATGCCATTATTCTTACCTTTAATGAATTATGGCAAACCCCAAATTTTAACGCCTTTTCAACATATGATACGAACGATACCAACCACCCCAATCTTTGTCGGTGGGCACTGTTTTTCATACAAATGCAGGCCATCTGCAACTTCATGATATTATAACCATTCCGTTTGTAAAACTATTTCTAAAATTTGATTGTTTTTCAAACAAAATATCAAAATAATGAAATAATATATATATTTTAGTGATTTATGAGAAGAAAAAAAACAACAAAAAGTGTTTTTAAATGTGTTCACTTTACTTCTATTGATTTGAACAGTTGCTACATGCGTAGCCGCACAGGCGAAAACATTAGCACCGATGCATTAACGCGATAATTTATGGAGGGATTGTGCGTAACCTTTCATGGAGCTATACAATAAGCCATTAACTTAAACAAATACTTGATAAATGATTGTTTTACATGTTTATTAATGTACATTCTTACTCGCTAAGTTAAGTTCTATTCAAAACTCATTGGTCTGTCAACTTGCCGCATACAGTGTGGTACCATTAACACCACCAGTGGGTATATTTCTCGCATTCAATGAATCAACCTGTATAGCATTGGAATAAACTCTTCTACAATCAATTCCAAATTGTAGCTGTGACTGTATCTCATAAGTTTCAGTCCGGATATGCACAGGCATTGGTAAGTAACCCATTTTTCCTAAACCTCTCCATAACGAGCGCGTTTTCAGCAGTATTAGGCTGTTTGACGAGGGAAAGTCTCGGCTCCGGCTGAGTTTGGGGGATCGACCGGCGGCGGTGGAACGGACAAAACGCCCTGGTTCAGCTTCTGAATTCACAGCCACAGCGCTACGGTCCATGCAGGCGCGCACACAAGGGGGGGGGGCACACGGGTCCGTGCCCCCCCCCCCACCCCTACGAAATTCCACGGGCCCTCTGCGGAGGCCCCGTGGGGCCCTCTGAGGCGGCCCCGTGAGGCCTCTGTTTGGTTGTAATTTTTATGTGGCGCATTTTGTTAGCCAAGGGGGGGGGGGGCGGCCGCCCCCCCCCGCCCTGGAAGCTGGGAGGGCCCTTTTCGGCGCGCACAGCGCGCCGAAAAGGGCAGACGAAACCGCGCGAAGCGCAGTATCATGGGTTCTTAACCACGCGAAACGTGGTCTTTAGAGAGTTTAGAGCACTTTATGGCCACCAGGGCCCTCTCTGAAAGACCAGAGGGCCCCTTGGACGTTCAAAAGAGCCATGCGCATGTCAGAGGGGCCCCTGGCCAGCCCGAAAGGGCCCCTGAGCGGGCCAGAGGGCCCCCTTAACACGTCGGATGGGCCCCTAGCCAGCACAGAGGGGCCCCTGAGCAGGTCGAGAGGCCCCTGAGCATGTCGGCAGGGCGACAAAGCGGTCAGCGCAGTCCCTTTCCAGGTCATAAGGGCCCCTGAGCAGGTTGGAGGGCCCCTGGACAGACCAGAGGGCCCCTGGGAAGTTAAAAGGGCGCCTGTGCAGGTCAGAGGGCCCCTGGCCAGACCTAAAGGGCCCCTAGGTGGGTCAGAAGGGCCCTGAACATGCCGAATGGGCCCCTAGTCAGAACGGAGGGGCCCCAGGACAGGTCGGAGGTCCCTCAGAGCATGTCGCAAGGCGACACAGCAGCCAGCGCAGTCCCTTATCAGGTTGGAAGGGCCCCTTAGAAGGCCTCTAGTCCCTGGAAAGACCAGAGGGCTCCTGGAAAGTTCAAAGGGCCCTGTGCAGATCTGAGGGGCCCCTGACCAGACCGAAAGGACCCCTGGGCGGGTAAGAAGGGCCCCTGAACATGCCGAATTGGCCCCTAACCAGACTGGAGGGGCCCCTGGGCAGGTCGGAGGGCCCCTGAGCAGGTCGGAGGGCCCCTGAGCATGTCGGCAGGGCGACAGAGCAGCCAGTGCAGTTCCTGGCCAGGTCAGAAGGACCTCTCAACAGGCCGCATGGGCCTCTTGACACACACGAGGCGCTTCTTGGAAGGTCAGAGGAGTCCCTGGTCAGACCGGACGGGCCAAAAGCACGTAGAGATCGCAGATGAAGATTAAATACAAAGAAGACTAAATCCACAATAAAAATATTAAAAGCGGAGTTTTCGGGTATATTGTAGCACCCTTCGTCAGGGTGTTACAATATACCCGAAACTGCATAGGCGTAGGAACAGGGGGGGGGGGGGGGGCATGGCCCCCTCACTTTTCGGCCATTTTTGGGGATATTTTTTTTAGTTTTGCTTGGTGAGAAAAGTGTTTGATGGCAAAAGGTTCGCCAAGACGAGAAAAGCCCAAATCTGCAAAGAAATATTCCATAGGGGGGTTGGGGTACTCTCAAAACGAGATCACAGTTTCACTGCCCCCCCCCCCTCCCCCCACCTTTCGTGACGTTCCTACGTTCCTGCCCGAAAGCTCAGATTTTAATTTGTCTTCTAGAGTAAGCCCTCTTTGTATTCAATATATATCACGCACTCCACATCATGTCTTTTCGCGGATCCCAGATGAGTCCCTGAACAGGTCGGAAGGGTGTTGAAAAGGTCGGAGGGGCCCCTAGACGATCTGGAGGGACATTGGACCTTTTAATAGTAAGAATGCAGTTGCCCAGGGAATAAAACTAAAAAAATCGCGCCGCTCCGCGGCACAATG
This sequence comes from Chirona hameri, assembly GCA_036785665.1. Taxonomy (NCBI): domain Eukaryota; kingdom Metazoa; phylum Arthropoda; class Thecostraca; order Balanomorpha; family Balanidae; genus Chirona; species Chirona hameri. The sequence goes on from JAXIVJ010016047.1 coordinate 17,717, forward strand.
TAACTACAAATTCAATTATATGCGGGTTAGAAGAGAACAAAATCGGCCCGTTTCTCGGCGCATTTATGTGTTATGTTGCTACTTTCCTATATAATTGGCCAAAATAGTTCATTTAAGCACTTTTTACCGCACTTTTAAACGCACAATATAACATTTTTAGAGGTCCACCATACGCAATGCGAGGCATTGATGAGAACGCATATCCAGGGCATAAGGCTCAAAATTTTCGCGCCGCGACGCGGCGCAATTTGTTTAAGAGTTCCAGGTCTTGAGCTTATAAAATATTCCAAGTTGGTATAGTTCATTCCAAATTGGTGTCGCTGGTTCCAAAGTTGATATGGCAGTTTGCTTACCCCAGCTCCTAAAAGTTGGTATGACCCATGCCATACCTGTCATACTGCATTTTCCATCCTTGTAACGCGCCTTTTCATCCGTTTTGTTTGGCCCTTTCAACGCTTGGGAAGGGGGCCCTTTCAACGTCCAGGAAATTTCCTTTCGAGGCGCCGCCCCCCCCCCCCTGGACGAAATCCTGGCTACATGCCTGCCTGTGCCCCCCTACGAAATGCTATGCTGCCACCGACCCACCCTATGAGGGTGAGGCCCCTGTCCGGTTGTATTTTTTACAAATAAAAAGTGATTTTTGTTTTCATCCGAAGGGGCCCACCGCGAAAATATGGAAAACGAAGTTATCGCGAAAATGTGTAACGGGTCGAAGCTCTAAGGAGAAAAAAGATCAATATATAAAATAAGACGAAGTGTACCTCATACAGAGGCGCACACAAGGTGTGTGGGGAGGAGGAGAGGGGGGGGGGGGGGGGGGGGGGGGGGGGGGGGCACACGGGCCCGTGCCCCCACCCCCTTACGAAATGCGGGGCCCCTCTGAGGCGGCCTCGTGGGGCCCCTCTGAGGCGGCTCCGTGGTGCCCCTCTGAGCTGGCCCCGTGGGGTTCCCTCTGAGGCTGTCCCGTGGGACCCCTCAGAGGCGGCCACGTAGGGCCCCTCTGAGGCTGACCCGTGGGAGTTCCTTTGAGGCTTCCCAGTGGGACCTCTTTTTGGTTGTACTTTTACAAATACAAATCAGGATTTTTTTTAACAAATGAAAATACAAGTTGTACATTTTATATTTTCATCCGAAGGGCCCAGAGAGCACACAAGGGGAAGGGGCAAGCACATGGGCCCATACCCCCTTACGAAATGCGGGGCCCCTACGAGTCCCCGCATTTCGTAAGGGGCCCCGCGGTGGGGCACCCTTTCGGACAGCCCCCCCCCCCCGCGGTGGGGCCCCTGTCCGGTTGTATTTTTATTTTATCAAAACAAAATCCGGATGTATGGCCACACATGACAAATTAAATGGCATGGAGACATGCAAAGTGAAAGTCTTCATTTTTTATTTGCATACGAAGGGGCACACCGCAAAAATATAGAATGCGATGTTATCGCGAAAATGTGTAACGGCTCGAAGCTCTAAGGAGAACAAATATCAATATATAACATAAGACAAGAAGTGTGCTTCATACCAGACGCGCACACAAGCTGGGGACACACTGGCCCACGTGCCTCCCCCTTATGAAATGCGGGGCCCCTCAGGGCGTAACTGGGGTGGCAATTGCCACCCCATTCATGAAGAATGCCACCCCAGTGACGGCACTTTGCCACCCCAGTTAAAAAGATGCTGAAACGCCCCTCTCGGCCTTTATGTCTTTTCCATTCATGAATGAGATGGAGCAAAACTGAGGAATGCTCGCGATAAGCACAACACCCCAGTTAAAGCAGTGGATGGAAAACAGCCAATTTTGAACTCGGGCCAGCCGAAATCCACCCACCCCGTTCCCCCGGCTTCACAAAACCAACCCTGCCCTATTCCCCGGTCTGCCGAAGTCCCAGGCATGCGGAACTCCGCCCTGTCCCGCACACAGACTTGTCCAAATCAGCCTGTCTCCACCTAGTTGGGCCCGAGGGCGGCACCTGGCCTGATGGCGTCACCTGGTCGGATGGTGACATCTAGTCTGAAGGCGGCATCTGGTCTGAGGGTGGCACCTGGCCTGAGTGTGGCATTTGGCCTGAGGGCGGTACCTGGGTTGAAGGCGGCACCTGGCCTGAAGGCAGCATCTAGTCTGAGGGCGGCACCTGACCTGAGGGCGGCACCTGGTCTGAGGGCGGCACCTGGTCTGAGGACGGTACCTGGGCTGAGGGCAGCACCTGACCTTCCCCTCCCTAAATACCCCCTGGGGCTTGCTCCCGAACCCCTGGCTACCCCCCCCCCCCACTCAAAGTTTTAGGGTGACGCCACTGCCTCCAAAGGCACCCTTCGATACACCTCCTTTTTTCCCTTTTGGGGGGGGGGGGGGTGGGAGGGGAGTTGTTCTCGCCCACCCCGTAGTCCAGCCTATAGCTATATGCCGCCGCGGGTGGGGAGGAGAACCACTCCCCTCCGGGGCGGGGAACCGAATGACTTGCGCCAAATACACCTCCAGAGGCGCCCTCACACATACCCCCGAAGGCACCCCTGAGGGTGCCTTCGGGGGTATGTGTGATGGCGCCTCCGATGCACCTCTGAAGGCGCCATCCCACATAGCTCCAAAGGCGACCTCCGATTCACCTTTGAAAGGACCCTCCCACATGCCTCCAAGGGTGCCCTCCGATACACATCTGAATGAGCCCTCCCAGATGTCTCCAAAGGCACCCTCTGACACACCTCTAAAGGCGCCCTCCCACATACCTATGAAGGCGCCCTCCGATACATCTCCGAGGTCGCCCTCCCAAATAGCCCCAGAGGCGCCCTCTGTGAGACCAGAGGCGCCCGACCTCACATTCAGCGAAGGGCGCCTTTGTATGTATGGAGGGAGGGCGCCCTCGGTCCTGGGATAGATGCATCTGAGGCTGCTTTTGGACTATGTGGGAGGGCGCCTTCAGAGGTGTATTGGTGGCGACTTTGGAGGTATGTGGAAGGGCGCCTTCAGAGGTGTATCGGAGGGCGCCTTCGGAAATGTATTGGAGGACGCCTCCGAAAGTGTATTCCAGGGCGCATTTGAAAGTATGTGGGAGGGCGCCATCGGAGATGTATCGGAGGGCACCTTTGGAGCCTGTAGGTATGTGTGAGGGCGCCTTCAAAGTCCAAAGGTGCGTCAGTGGGCGCCTTTGGTGGCATGTAGGAGGGCGCCTTCAGATATGTATCAGAGGGCACCTTTGGAGGTATATGGGAGGGCGCCTTTGGAGGTATGTTTGAGGGCGACATCAGAGGTGTATGTGTATCAAAGGGCGCCTTTGAAGGCATGTGGAAAGCGTTTTCGGGGGTGTATTGGAGGTCGCCTTCGGAGCTATGTGGGAGGGCGCCTTCAGATGTGTATCGGAGGGCGCCTTTGGAAGTATTTGGAAGTGCACTTTGAAGGCATGTGGGAGGGCGCGAGGTGTATCGGAGGACGCCTTTAGAGGTATGTGGGAGGGCGCCTTCAGGGATGTATCGGAGCGCGCCTTACATTCAGTGGAACGCGCCTCATATTCAGCCGGAGCGCGCCTCACATTCAATGAACCGAAGGCGCCTTCGGCGCCTTCGGTGCATGAGGGCGCCTTCGGTGCATGAGGGCGCCTTCAATGCGTGAAGGCGCCTTCGGTGCGTGAGGGCGCCTTCGGCGCCCAAGGGGGGAGGCATGGTGCAGTGATCCCCCTAAATACGCCCCTGTGTTAACATGGGATCATTCAGAACCATAGAAACTATAGCAGGACTCCACCGATAAATTCAAAACTTGGCATATCTACGCAGGAGGCATGTATACAGATTTTGAGAAAGTGATTAGTTGTGACATTCAAAGCCAGTCACACTACATGACCCGGAAATATGTTCAAAATGTGAAATCGATAGAAAATTGCGAAAATCCTCTCTCAGCGGTGATTAACGCGATTGCACAGCGCAAAATTGTGCATGTGACACGAACGTGCGTCCGTTTATTTCTATGCCGGGTCGTTTGGCCTATACATATTGATTAGCTCGCCTACAAACAACAAAGGCAAAAATGCATATTCGCGAATGCCCATTTTGATATTCGGCACATTCGCGGTCCCCTCGGATTGCGTCGAGAATCAGCAAAAACATTGACCTTAGGCATCTCCACAATGTCACCAAATGGCTATTCGTGACATTTTCAAATAAAGCCTCCAGGGTTGTCCACACTTTGAAAATGGCACCTCTCCACGTGTTAACATGTGATCATTCAGAGCCATAGAAACTACAGCAGGACTCTACTGATCAATTCAGAACTTGGCATATCTACGCAGGAGGCATGTATACAGATTTTGAGAAAGTGATTAGTTGTGACATCCAAAGACAGTCACACCACATGACCCGGAAAAATGTTCAAAATGTGAAATCGATAGAAAATTGAGAAAATCCTCTCTCAGCGGTGATTAACGCGATTGCACAGCGCAAAATTGTGCATGTGACACAAACGTGCGTCCATGTATTCCTATGATGGGTCGTTTGGTCTATACATATTTATTAGCTTGCCTACAAAGGCAAAAATATGTCCATCAAGACAGCCCAGGTTCAGACCAGGTTCAGCACAGGTTCAGCCCAAGTTCGGGTCACCTCCGATTGAGCTGAAATTTGCACAGAAGATCCACCAGAGAACAGTAGTCTACACCTAGCAGCATTCGGTGTCACTCCCAGTGGTTTGACTTACAGAGGTCAAGCAAGGTCACGAGTTCAAATATTGCACACCACATTGTGGCCTACCCGGAAGAGCTACGAGGATGAATGCAACGCTAAAATACTCGTACATACTTGTTTTTACGTTTCTAACAACGACTTGACCTCTCAAGGTCACTGTTTGACTGAAAGTCATTTGGGGACTCAACCGCTGGTACTATTGCACAGCGCATAACTGGTATACAACAAATATTTTACAAATTAAAAAGCATGTCCAAATGTGACCCAGGTGATGCGCTAACATTTGCCAAAAACACCTACTTGATAGCTATCACGGGTTGACCTTGACAATTAAACGTCACTTCGAGAGGTGCAGCCCGGGTTCAGCCCAGGTTCGATTTTGCACAGCACATTGTGGCCTACCCAGAAGAGCTACGGGGATGAATCCAACGTTAAAATACTCGTACATACTTGTTCGTACGTTTCCCACAACGACTTGATCTTTAAGGTCACCATTTGATCTAAGGTCATTTGGGGCTCAGCCGCCGGTACCATTGCACAGCGCATAACTGGTATATAAAAAAAAATATTTTACACATTACAAATCATGTTGAAATGTGACTCAGGTGATGAGCTAACATTCGCCGCAAACATCTACTTGATAGCTATCACGATTTGACCTTGACAATTATACGTCACTGCGAGAGGTGCAGCCCGGGTTCAGCCCAGGTTCGATTTTGCCCAGCACATTGTGGCCTGCCCAGAAGAGCTACATGGATGAATTAACCTCTAAAATACTCGTACATACTTGGTCTTACGTTTCATACAACGACTTGACCTCTCAAGGTCACAATTTTACCTAATGCCATTTGGGGACTCAGCCGCCGGTACCATTGCACAGCGCATAACTGGTATACAATTTTTTTTCACAAATTAAAAAGCATGTCGAAATGTGGCCCAGGTGATGCGCTAACATTCGCCAAAACACCTATTTGATAGCTGTCACGGTTTGACCTTGACAATTAAACGTCACTGCGAGAGGTGCAGCCCGGGTTCATCCCAGATTCTATTTTGCACAGCACATTGTGGCCTACCCAGAAGAGCTACGGTGATGAATCCAACGCTAAAATACTCTTACATACTTGGTCTTACGTTTCATACAACGACTTGACCTCTCAAGGTCACCATTTGACCTAAGGTCATTTGGGGACTCAGCCGCCGGTACCATTGCACAGCGCATAACTGGTATATAACTAAATTATTTTACAAATTAAAAAGCATGGCGAAATGTGACCCAGGTGATGCGCTAACATTCGCCGCAAACACCTACTTGAAAGCTATCGCAGTTTGACCTTGACAATTAAACGTCACGAGAAACGCCAATTAAACGTTGCGAGAGGTGCAGCCCGGGTTCAGCCCAGGCTCGATATTGCACAGCACATTGTGGCCTACCCAGAGGAGATACGGGGATGAATCCGATGCTAAAATACTCGTACATACTTGGTTTTACGTTTCCTACAACGACTTGACCTCTCAAGGTCACCATTTGACCTAAGGTAATTTGGGGGCTCAGTAGCTGGTACCATTGCACAGCGCATAACTGGGTTCGGCGTATTCATCCCCGCAGCTCTTCTGGGTAGGCCACAATGTGCTGTGCAAAATCGAACCTGGGCTGAACCTGGGCTGCACCTCTCGCAGTGACGTTTAATTGTCAAGGTCAACCCGTGATAGCTATCAAGTAGGTGTTTTTGGCGAATGTTAGCGCATCACCTGGGCCACATTTCGACATTATTTTTTATTTGTAAAATATTTGTTGTATACCAGTTATGCGCTGTGCAATGGTACCAGCAGCTGAGTCCCCAAATGACCTTAGGTCAAATGGTGACCTTGAGAGATCAAGTCGTTGCAGGAAACGTAATACCAAGTATGCACGAGTATTTTAGCGTTGGATTCATCCCCGTAGCTCTTCTGGGTAGGCCACAATGTGCTGTGCAAAATCGAACCTGGCCTGAGCCCGGACTGCACCTCTCGCAGTGACGTTTAATTGTCAAGACCAAACCGTGATAGCTATCAAGTAGGAGTTTTCGGCGAATGTTAGCGCATCACCTGGGTCACATTTCGACCTGCTTTTTTCTTTTCTTTTTTGCATACCAGTTATGCGCTGTGCAATGGTACCAGCGGCTGAGTCCCCAAATGACTTTAGGTCAAATGGTGACCTTGAGAGGTCAAGTCGCTGTGGAAAATGTAAGACCAAGTATGTGCGAGTATTTTAGCGTTGGATCCATCCCCTTGGCTCCTCTGGGTTGCCACAATGTGCTGTGCAAGATCGAGCCTGGGCTGAACCCGGGCTGCACCTCTCGCAACGTTTAATTGACGTTTCTCGTGACGTTTAATTGTCAAGGTCAAACCGTGATAGATATCAAGTAGGTGTTTTCGGCGAATGTTAGCACGTCATCTGGGTCACATTTGGCCGTGCCTTTTAATTTGTAAAATTATTTTTGTATACCAGTTATGCGCTGTGCAATGGTACCGGCGGCTGAGCCCCAAATGACCTTAGGTCAAATGGTGACCTTGAGAGGCTAGGTCGTAGTGGAAAACTTAAGAACAAGTATGTACGAGTATTTTAGCGGTTGCTTCATCCCCGTAGCTCTTCTGGGTAGGCCACAATGTGCTGCGCAAAATCGAACCTGGGATGAACCCGGGCTGCACCTCTCGCAGTGACGTTTAATTGTCAAGGTCAAACCGTGAGAGCAATCAAGTAGGTGTTTTCGGTGAATGTTAGCTCATCACCTGAGTCACATTTCGACATGATTTGTTATTTGTAAAATATTTGTGGTATACCAGCTATGCGCTGTGCAATGGTACCAGTCCGACCTCCGACCCCCGTTGACCTCCGACCGCCGCCGGGTCAGGTCGTGCGCGCAGCCGCTCGCCGCTCGCCCACCCCACCACTCGACCCTTGTTTGTCGGCCGGTGACAGCTGTGAGCCAGTGATCGCAGTGAGTGCTATCGGAGTACAGCATTAGTCGGCGGCGTCGGCGAGTGCACCATCCACACTGAACCAGGATAGCCATGGACGAGGCTGTACTGAAGCAAGCCGTCATCAACGTCATGAAGGACAGCGTCTTCTTGGATATCATTAGGGACCAGGTGAAGGCGGCTGTGACAGTCGCAGTCGCCGATGCTGTGGCAGCAAGGGACGCCGAGATCCAGTCCCCAAAGGAGAAGCTGTCAGAGACCAAGGTCCAGCTCAACACCCTGGAGCAGTACTCCCGACGTCTCTGCCTGGATGTGAGCGGGATTCCGGAGACCGCCAACGAGGACACCGATCGCCTGATCATCGACACCGCCAAGCTAGCCGGTGTCGATATTGCCAAGGAGGACATCGATCGGTCCCACCGTGTTGGTGCCGTAGAGCCGGGAAAGACGCGCACTCTCCTGGTGCGACTCGCCTCCTACGCCAAGCGAGAGGCCTTCTACAGCGCCCGGAAACACCTGCGTCAACCGCGGCCGTTTGAAGGTTCCACTGTGATGGCCGCTGTAGCAAGTAAGGTGTTTGTGACGGACAACCTTACGAGAGAGAACCAGTTTGTTCACGCCAGTACCGCAAGGAGGGCAAGATTTTCGCGGCATGGTCGGACGTCGGCAAGCTGAAGGTGCGCCTGAGGGAGAACAGCCCGACGTCCGTGATTCGCTCCCTGAACGACCTGCTCAAACTCGTCGAGCGCAGACCTCAGCAAGAGCCGCCGGCAGCGACAGCGACCGACGGGGAAGGATATCGACGCGTCACGCGGGCCGGCGGCAGGGCCAAGTAAGATGTGTACTGACCCCTGCCGCGGCCGCCACCACTCCCCTCTCCCTGCACAGTTACCTCCTGCTATGCATTCCGCACTCAGCACCGCTCCTGCTGCTCTGCCCTTCCTGTATTCCGCGCCTGGTGCTACCCTGCCCCAGTCTCTCCCCTCCCCCGTGTCCTGTACCTGACGCCGCCTGGCGCGGGTACCTCAGCTCTGGAGGCCGACAGCACGGCCGACCGACCGGCCCCCGGGACGCGACTGGACACTGCGCACCTGTGCCTCCCCGGCGCGCTGGCACCTGGTGCCGCGCCTGGCACCGGGGCCGCGGACCGCGGGAGCGGTCACGTGACCGGGCGTCCGGCCAGCGGTCGACCTTGACCCTGACACCCGAGGTCCACCTGACGCGGGTGACGGGTGCGTGGATGCCGCGGCCTCGTCAGCAGAGCGGTCACACTCTTGGGGCCGGGGACCCATGCTCCACACCAGGTCGACGGTAGAGGGGAGAGGTCAGGTTAGGTGCTTGCACTTTTAGGTACCAGCTTGCAATGCTGTCTGTTATGCTATATATGCTTGTGTTTTTGTATTGTATATATGTAAGTTAACACCGATCATTTTGTGGCGTGTCGAGAACGATTCGTTGGTGATTGTGTCTTGTTTGTAATTGTGTCTTGTATTTCGTTGGTGATTGTGCCTTGTTCATCTGTTTATCTGTTTCTGTTTCTGACGGATGTACACACTGTCCGCAGTGCACTCGCCGGCACCGTGAGTTACTCCCCTGAACCTGCTAGCTGTCATCGTCGCCGCTCCGCCGGGGGGACGTGTCCGCCCGGGCCTGCGAATTATATCGGCCTCGCGCACGTCACGGACTGCCGGCCGGCCGCCGGCGCTGCCTGGGACTACTGCCCGTGTTACATCTCCTAACATACCACCCCCAAGTCCACCCGACCCCATCACCCCACCCCATCCCACAACCCCACCCAATCCCACCACCCCACCCAACACAGGACAGGCCACACCTCCCCCGCTCATCACAAACTCTCAATGGTCACAGCTTGGCTCATACAAAAACACACACACACTATTAACATTATGATAATGCACGGTATCGAAACAAATCCAGGCCCACCAAAAACAAACCAGCTCACGATCGCTCATTTCAACATTAACAGCATCACCACAGTAAACAAGATAGACGAACTAGAAAATTAATCACGACAAACAACGTACAAATATTAGCCTTAAAGGAAATAGTTCACCTTCAACATTAGTTTTAAACTGAGATAGCAGTTTTGTAGCCCGTGTTGGGAAACCCCTATCTGCAAGTTTTCTTGACTGAAAAGACTCTCCAGCCGAATATATTTGAGTTTTTGGCGAAGGAATGCGGTGCTGACGAAAGAATGTTGTACTGGTTCTAGCCCGGGCAGAGGCTATACCATCAGTCAATCAGCTTGCAGCTGGTGCTAGTAAGCGAATTGCCGGCCGCCGGTTGGCACATCTCCAATGCGAGTGTATCTTTACGCGACTACTTTCGAATCTGATTGGCTGAACCATTTTTTACATTCGCGTGACGTCAGGACTCTGACTCAGAGAGTATGCATATAGTTTTTGTATACAATACAAATTTACGGCCTTCTGTCCTGAATCGGCGCGATGTAAGGCCATTTTTGACAATATCAAAAGAAATTGTATTAAACAATGTAATCAGATCGTGTTGGGTAAAAAATTGCCAAGGTGAACTATTTCCTTTAACTGAAACAAAACTAGACAGATCAGTAGCCGAAAGCCAGTACTCTATCAACGACTTCCACCCACCACTCACAAAGCACAGAACACGACACGGAGGAGGGGTGGCACTGTACGTGCACAAGACATTACCCATCCAGAAATTATCGATTATTGAGATTGGGGATGAGGAGTGGGTCTGGGCAAAAATCAAAACACAAAATTTCACCCTACTTATCAGCTGCATTTATCTCGCACCGAACCTGCCCACCGACAGATTGCAAACTTTCCTCGACACCTTCACTGAGGCTATCTGCCAGGCCCAAACTCACACACCCACAGCAATAATCTCATTGGGCGATTTCAACACTGGCAACATTTACCTTGATCATCCTCTCCATCAGCACAGTGGTATCACACCATTTGACCACAAACTCAAAGACACGGCACATATGTTAGACCTCCACCAAGTCATAAACCAGCCTACCCGAGTGACGCACAGTACCAGCAATTTGCGAGACCTCATTTTCATCAGCAACATCAACATAGTACAACACAGCGGTACACTATCATCATTTTTGCACCTAGACCACTTCCAGGCACGTAGCCAGGATTTTGTCCAGGGGGGGGGCGCCTCGAAAGGGCCCCTTCCCGAGCGTTGAAAGGGCCCCTTCCCAAGCGTTGAAAGACCCCCGTCCCCCCCAAAATATATATATATATATATATATATATATATATATATATATATATATATATATATATATATATATATATATATATATATATATATATATATATAATATATATATATATATATATATATATATAATAATAATAATAATAATCCGATGAAAAGGCACGCTACAAGGATGGAAAATGCAGTATGACAGGTATGGCATGGGCCATGCCAATTTTAGGAGCTGGAGTTAGCAAACTGCCATATCAACTTTGGAACCAGCAACACCAATTTGGAATCAGCTATACCAACTTGGAATATTTTTTAAGCTCAAGACCTGGAACTCTTAAACAAATTGCGCGGCGAAGCGGCGCGAAAATTGTGAGCCTTATGCCCTGGATATGCGTTCTCATCAATGCCTCGCATTGCGTATGGTGCGGTCCTCTAAAATTGCTATATTGTGCGCTTAAAAGTGCGGTAAAAAAGTGCTAAAGTGAACTATTTTGCCCAATGATATAGGAAAGTAGCAGCATAACACATAAATGCGCCGAGAAACGGGGTGATTTTTTCCTAACCCGCATATAATTGAATATGTAGTTAAATTGCGCCGCGGAGCGGCGCGAAAATTTTGAGTTTTATTCCATGTACAACTGTATTCTTACTGTTGAAAGGCCCGAGGTCCCTTCAGATCGTCTAGGGGGCCCCTTTGACCTTTTCAACGCCCTTCCGACCTGTTCAGGGACTCATCTGGGGATCCGCGAAGCGAAAAGACATGATGTGGAGTGGGCGATATATATATATATATATATATATATATATATATATATATATATATATATATATATATATATATATATATATATATATATAATATATTATATATATATATATATATATATATATATATATATATATATATATATATATATATATATATATTATATATATATATATATATATATATATATATATATATATATATACATATATATATATATATTATATATATATATATATATATATTATATATATATAATATATATATATATATATATATATATATATAATATATATATATATATATATATATATAATATATATATATATATATATATAATATATATATATATAGTATATTATATATATATATATATATATATATATATATATTATATATATATATATAATATATATATATATATATATATATATATATTATATATAATATATATATATAATATTATATATATATATATATATATATATATATATATATATATAATATATATATATATATTATATATATATATATATATATATATATATTATATATAATATATATATATATATATATAATATATATATATATATATATATAAATATATATATATATAATATATATATATATATAT
>JAXIVJ010016048.1:0-27500 GCA_036785665.1 Chirona hameri
ATTCGCCGATCGTACGGTCCTTGCCATCTGACGGCGCAGAGCGAAGCTGTCGCGACCCGGAGTGACCCGGCCGGCGGCCGGGTCAGTCAGGCCATTCGACCCTGACCCGGCACGGTCACCCATCCGCGCAGGCGGCTGGTGAGGAATGCAGAGTGAATAACCGCGACGCGTGTAATTGCTGTAGCAGCTGGATGACGTCATCAGCTCCAGCCACGTGCTCCGTTGGTGAGGCATAATTGCCCATTTCCAGGTACTGCAGCCATGCTGCTTTCGCACTTGAGCTAATATAGCGAAGCTGTAAGGCGATAAAGGTTTAGCTTCTCAGCTCAGAGTTACTTAGCTTAGAACTCAATTCCATATATTTGTCCCGCGTAGTTGGAGTAGTCGTGCGTATGTCCGTGAACTCTATTTCTTTGTTCTGCGTTACACATGAGATTATTACCGTACACATACCGTCCTACTTAGTTGGGGTGGTCGGCGTATGTCCGCAGCTTCTTTACCTCCCACCCACCCAGCCATGGATCCGAAACTGATCATTTTGGCCAGAGGTAAGCCATTTGCCGGGCCTCAGGGGCAAGGTTAGTACCAGTGGATTTCCCGGTTTGAGGCACAAACTGCTTTATTTTCCGCTTCGGACCGCCCTGCAGTGGTTGGTGGCCCTTCACGACTCGACTCGAGGAGACAGCCCTCGACTCGTATGAATCGCTTTCGAACACAGTACAAGCAAGTTATTCGAGCGTCAAATCATCTTCCTTCGGGGCGCGTTACGGCTCCGATGTCGGCCTGCTGCAGGCGCAGGCCGAGCTGGCCGGGGCCAAGCAGAACCCTGGTGAGTCTGTTATCGATTTCACCGACAGAATCCGCATACTAGGGTCGCACTGCCACCCTCGACGCAGAGGAGAGTCGACACGTCCGTCCAGGCAAACTTAACGAGTCGGTGTTTGTGTGGGTTGCACGACGAGCGGCTTCAGAGTCAATTATGTGATGAGGATCCTCATACCTTGCAGGCCGTGTGTTGACAAAGCCTGCGTCCTGCACAAAGGTCACGCAGCTCTCCGTGCAATGCGGCAGGCCACAGCCAGTGCGCGGTCGGTGGCGGCGGCCGGCGCGGGTCGCAGTGGACCCCCTTGTGGTCAATCAGTCACATGCTGGGACCTGCGCTCCGGCGGCGGGGGCGGCCCGTCTGGCGACTTCCGCGGTTAGCCGTTGCAGGGCGGCCTGATCCGCTATCCTGATGGGCGCTAAGTTCGATAATTTGCTGATGAGAAGTTCACCAGACTGTGTGTATGCGAATTAATTTGTCGTGCCTTTTGCAGCTGCAGCAGCGTCCTGAAAAGCTCTTGGCGTCTTGGGCGTCAGCGACTCTGAGAATGAACCGGCCTAGTTCCCCGCAGTATGGTTTTAGATAGGAATAGAGAATCTCTCTCAAACACCGTAAGCAGCCGAGGTGAACTATAACTAGAATATTTCCAGGTGCGCAGACCGGAATGCTTGTACCTGATTCATGTCAAGCCTGTGGTTCATGAGTTGCTTCGATCACGTGCTGCACGACTTCAACAGTCTCCTCTCGGCGGACGGGCTGAGGAATAGCAGGGCCAGAAAATATGAAACTGACTAGTTTGCTACGCTGGTTTATCGCATCTTCTTCTTTTTTTACTATTTCCATCGAGTCCGTGTTTTCAGGGACAGGGGCCCACAGTTGAAATGGGTGCACACTAAGGTCCGGTCCATTTTCCCGTTTTGTTTGGTTTATTTCGAAGAATGAAGAAATTCAACCATATTCATTAGAAGCGCATGCCGAGAGCTTCATTTCAAGCTATGGGTGCAATGCAGAGGTCGCCACGACGGCCGGGGCTGCCCTATGGGCCATTGGCCGGGCCTTACTTTAAGGAAATCACCGGGCTCTGAACGGGCCTGGGCTGCGAATGTTGAAGTAATGCGCGGGAACCTAGGTCAGAACTTAACCCGCGAGCTACTGGGGTATATTCCATAACGCGACTTACTGGGGGGGGGGGGGGGGGGGGGGCTATCCCCCCCCCCTCGGATCTCAGGAACTACTGGACTGATTGTAAACATTCAAACGGTATTCGATAGCCCTGGAAAAGGTATCCAGGGAAACCTAATATAGTTGACCTCAGGGTCACTGATGACGTCACAGGTCAGGTAAAATACAAAATGTTTGACCGTGTCAAAAGGTCTCGATGGATGGAAATGTCGCGCAAAATTACGATATTAACGCATAAGCAGTCGTATAAATTGGAATGATTCGTGTGTCTGACATTTCTAAGTACCATTATAAGCTGTTATGACCTTGGGTCAGGTCGAGGTCATCCGAGGTCACGAGGTCAAACTGCAGATTACAGTCATTAGGCGTTGTAACACATGTTTGTTTTTCGTCTAGAGACCGCGAAAAATGACCTTGAGAACAATGTTTCTTTCATAGAAATGAGAAGTAAAAAGCAAAAACGGAAAATTCATTTTTGTATGCATGGTAATGCTGGTGAGAGGTGGTGGTCTATTTTTGTCTTTGTAAGGTCATAAGTCAGTCATTTTGAAATATATCGACTTCAAATTTGGTACACATATTCACTGGTTACGTCTAGATCACATGTATTCCGGTTTGTGGATAAAATTGATTTTTGTTGAAAATATTGTTTGTTTTTTGTTTTTTTTTTGGGATTTCTCAAAATGTTGAATTTCAAAGCAACTCAAAAATCCGAGATCGACAGTTTGATAGCCTTTTCTATTGTCAGTAATTTGACCAAAGACATTGAATTTATCGCAAACATTGTACTTTTGACAGCGTTTTCCGCAAACCATTATTTTCAACAAAAAACAAAGAACATGACGTCACTCTGACGTCATTCTCGGGTTGACTTATCATAACCTCATATTTTTCCTTTGGCCAACATGTGTGGAATTGACCTGAGAGAAGGTATTCAAATATTGGTGACGATACTGGTGTTAGTTTAAAAGTTATTACAAAAGAACGGGAGGGGGGAGGGAATAGCCCCCCCCCCCCCCCCCCAGTAAGGCGCGGGTTACAACATATGTTAACCAGCAGTTCACTTCCACAGCAGCACACAGGTGAGTGATATTGAGCTTGTCATAATAAATATTGATTTAATAGTGTATCAACACTCGCTGGTTCGTTGTTTCACATTTATAGTAACAAGTAAATATGTAAATATGCTAGGTAATTATTGCACATTTTGATAAAAATAGTGATCTGAACGGGCCAGACCGGGCCTGGGCCTCCATATTATGAATTTGACCGGGCCTGGTCCGGGCCTGGGCTTGGTGTTGATGGGCCTGGCCGGGCTGGGCTGGGGGTTGGTGGCCCGGTGACGAACGCTGGTGCAATTCTAAATCGCAGGGACTTTTGAAATATTAGAAGAAAAAAACAGTTTCTGCACTTTGCGGCGGGGCAAGTACCACGATCATGGCATTGCCTCTGATATACGACCCTCCTCTCTGACGAAGTCACCACACGTACTGTGTCTGTACACGGCACTAACAAACCCAGCACGAGGCCAGGACTGGGCTGGGGAGGGGCGAGGCTTCCCAAACCCGGCCCACGAGTCGAGTTGCACAAGGTGTGGATAAACATGACCCGGGCCAGCGGATACTTGCGTTTTGCATGCATCCCTTATTGAAACAAACTATTTGTTTCAGTTGCGGTAACCTATGATGAGTCTACGCTGGCTCTAAAGGCTAAAGGCGTCTCGCAACTCCCGTTGAAATACACATAACTTTTCCCGCGTGCGTATCGCCCCGGCATCCGCTCAGAAATCGCGCCCATTCCCGCTCCAGAATCGCGTTGGAATCGGGGGTCGTCGCGTCGACAGCTATATTGGAAGAGATTTGCTAGCGGAGGCGTTGACTCTAGGTCAACTTTTTCCGCACCTGGACTTGCGAGACAGCCGGCGAGATGGCATCAGCTGGCGTCGGCCTTGACTTTTTGTTGCGGCAAATAAACAACAGATTTGTATCAATTTGGTTGACGGTTTGAATCAATGTTGGAATCCCTCGTCCTCCAGCTGCTCCAGCAATCACACGCGTCGCGGGTATTCACTCTGTATTCCCCACAGCCGCCCGCGGGTGATCTTGCCGGGTCAGGTCGCGGGTGATCTTGCCGGGTCAGGTCGCGGGTGACCTTGCCGGGTCAGGTCGAACGCCTGACTGACCCGGCCGCCGTGCTGGCCGGGACACTCCGGGACGCGACAGCTTCGCACTGCGCCGTCAGACGGCAGCACCGTACGGTCGGCGAAGCGCGCCGGCGACGGCACACCCCCAACACCCTCCCCTCCTCAATCAAACGGGGGACTGCAAACAGAAAGTTTAACAAACACCCGAACACCAGAACACCGTATCTTACATTTTTAACACTTCACACGCCGCTTCCCGGGGCACCAGACGGCTGGAGGTCGAACACATGCCGCTTGCCCCGCCGCCGCGCCGCGACCTCACCGGAGGGTCCTCCGTGGAGGGCCACACCGCCGCGCCGCCTCACTAGCCGGGTCGTAGCTGGAGCACCTCGGCCAGCCCGGCTTGCCCATGATGGTTTTATATCCAGGCGCAGACAGGTGCACCCCCGTCCCCGTCAAAGATCGTCAGAGCGGCGTGCGAGAGGGTGTAGGCGGACACGTTCCGCCCCGTCGTGACGCCGCACGCACCGCCATACAGAGAGGTGCCTGACGAGGATCACCGACCGTCCCGAGTCATGGTGCAGTCGGCCCCGGAGTCCACCAGAGCTCACGCCTCCTTGCTTCCCACCTGTACTTTCACCACCGACGCTGTGCTCTGGGGACCCTGATCGAACCCCGGGCCGACGCAGCTGTCCCTCAGCGTCGGCCGCCCCATTAGTTCCCCTGCATGTTTGAGGGTGGCGCGGAGGGAGCGCTCTGGGAGAACGCAGGATCCATCTGTCGCCCGGCGGGAGCGCCCGGAAGTAGGCGGCAGTCCGCCAGCCAATGGCCGTCTCGGTCACAGCCCGGGCAGAACGGACGGAGATTTCCTCGACGGTTAGGAGTTAGGATGCTCGGCCGAGTGAGGACACTCGCGTGCATAGTGAGTTCGTTGCTCGCCGCACGTCCAGCAGCGACCCTGTCAGTACAAATAAGGGGAACGTCCCCCCCCACCCCATAAAGCAGACTTGCTTGCTTTTTTGGTGAATTCGTTCCAAAGGAGATGAAACTTAATTTATGCTTAGCTCAAATTACATGTCATTTTTAGCCATACCTATATCGCTGTGTCCTTTATTTGTACTTAATGATGTAGGTATGTACTTAATTACTTTGTAGAAAGGAAAATTATTATATGGAAGCTAAAAGGTGGCACACAAGAAAGGCTTCTGCAATGATTGAATGTCAAGTTTATCCATTCATTCACCATTCATTCCAAGGTCTTAGATACAATTCAGCCAAGGCAGCGAATAGTCATGGGTAGGTACATCCATCAATATGCTGTGTTCAAACAGCAATCAGTTTGAGACTTAAGTCCCTTTGAGCCGCTGTCAATTATATAAATGAGTGCTATAGCAGCATGCTTGGTATAGTTGCAATCGTTGAAAAACTACAATCCATCCTAAGTACGTTTTTTGGAAATATATCATAGAAGGGGTAATTAATTATCACCCAGAAACATGCCTTTTCTTGTTAAGATGAATGCAATTAAAATGTTTTCCTTATGTCACCTGACCTTGACCTGAAGGCCAGTGGATGGGGTCAGGTTGTGCAAATAGCTGCTGCTATCTAATTATATGTGTAAAATAACCCCTAAAACATGTGTTGGATGGCTTTCGTAGACCTCTTGCCGATAGTGACCTTTTGTGACCTGACTTTGACATCGACCTCTGCTTACAATTTCACTTTCGCTATGTGGGCAATTCATTATACCTTTGGGAGCACTTTGTGCGCGAATAGTCGCAATCTTACGCTTTGGATGGCAAGCAAGGCCAATTAACTAAAATACCTCGATTTTGACCAGTGACCTGGCTGTGACCTGACATGTGACCGTATTTGGGAAAAATCGGAGGAGGGGGGGGGGGCTGGCTGAATACCCCAGCGGGACGCGGGATAATTAGGAAAAACTCCCCCCCCCCCCCTCCTGTTAACAACTGTTTTGAGCTGAGTACCCGACGCACCTCCACCGCTCAACCACTTTTCGCGCAGACGACCCCAGGCTACCCCTTCCCCCCTCCCCAGTCAATAACTTTTCGCGGAGGAAGCTGAGCGTAATCCCCCCCCCCCCCCAACTCGTACCCTAGATCTGCCAGTGCTGATATCCCCTCCCCTCCCCCCTGGGCAACAACTTTTGCCTTTGACTGCGACTGTTACTGCGCCCCCACCCCAGTAAAACAAATCCGTGGCGACGTCGCTGTCTGTGCCACATATGTCTCCTTCATACCCAATCCATTATTTACATCCATAACTATCCATCCTTTCCTTGTTTACTTCCTAGGACATGTTTGGCACCATGACTTCCCCGCTGCAGAAAAGAAAGTTTCAATCTGCGTGGACTGAGGCCATGGGGATGGCAAACAACCAAGGACTTCTGTCGCGAAACTGCTCCACGCTGTCATCTTTCCGAAATAAGTTCGTGGGCAACGCCAGGAAGGCAACACTGAGTAAGTCTATGTGGGGCAGCCTGATGTTAAGTGGTAAAGTTTCTTAAAATACCTTGCGTGTGCCTGTGTCTATTTGCTTATTTTTCGCTGGCTGATTTATCATTCTAGATTTTGCCTTTTTATGCCAGGAAAATTAATGCAACACAGTTACAGCCATTGGCTGTTGTGCAATGCACAATGTCAAGGCATGTTAATTTTGAGGGGCAATTTTTTGTTTGTTTAAAGCTGCAGACCATACGCTGACATGTAAGTTGCAAACAGCGAAACATATTGTGGGTGCGTGTTTTGCTAAAAAAAAATATATAAACAAAAAACTAAATTAGGTACATGTTGGTTTTTCCTCTTCAGAGAAAAAGCAGTCGTTGGCACACACTAACCAAGGAGGGGAGGACAGCCTGGACGAATTGGACCTCGTCAGCATTGAAGTATTTGGTGAGGTCAGGGGAGCAACCAGACCGTTGGCAAGGAGAGTTACGGTAATCTTGTTAGACATTGGATGTAAATAGGAAAATTGTAAAGAATTATCTAAAGATTTCTACTCTTCATGTAGAAAATTGCAGCCCCATTTTTTCTCAAGTTATACTCCAAAACATAGAAACGACCGATTCCGCGCTCGGCGCCCATTGCAAACTAATGGGCCGGCCGACAAATCTTGAGGGTCGATGAGGCAGCACTACATATTATTCAATCGGGCTCAAATTTTGTATCTGGGGGATGCTCGATCAGTGTAACAATACCATATCTGTGCGTACCAAAATGTAAAAAAATGTACCCTAATAACCACTTGGCCAGGGTTATCTCGGACAAGCCCAGTGGATCCTCCGGTCTGGCCAGGGTCCTTTCATGATGTCAAGGGACCTCGGCATATGTCTCGGGTCCTTCGAGTTTGTCCAGTGTCCAATCTTTTGCATTAGATACATAACATATAATATAATGTGCATAACATGTATGGTGAGATAGATGGTTGGTTATTAGAAAGAGTTAAAAAAGGGCAACACAAATGGTAAATAGTGTTGGTAGTTTGCCTTATGAAGCTAGATTAAAGAAATTTGGCATGTTTTCACTTAGATATAGAAGGCTAAGAGGAGATCTATTTGAATTCTTCAAATTTGTAAATGGTCAGTATTCTGGGTATTTAAAGGGAATGTTTTAGTTCAATGGAGAAAACCGAGGTAGAGGTCATCAGCATAAACAAATTATGAAACTATGTAGGACTAGGCTACGACAGTCATTTTTCAGTAGAAGGATTGTAGGACATTGGAATAAGCTACCAGGGGATGGCGCAGATGCAGTGACGTCTGCCACTTGCTTCATTACAAAATAGATTAGATAAATACTCTAGAGAGAAGGGATTAGTTCATAAATACTCGTGGGATTAGACTTCTTTTAGGCAGGTAGAGTAAGACGATTTGTAGGGGCGAGACTGGTAGAGGGGGGGGGGGGATGTGCAACCTCGGATGGTCCCAAGAGGCTCTTTATTGCACTTCTCCGTTATGTCTTTATGTCAATGCAATCGTCAATACAACATGTCAATACGCAGTCGTCAATGCAATGCTTTGCTCGCCGGGAATCAGTTGAAGTCGTGTTGTAATCGCACTTCCCAACCATTCACTAAATCACGATGCCGATATTCGTCTCCACAGACTGGCAGCGGAGACGCTCGAGGAGGCATTGCCATCGCATCTTCAACATACCGAAGGCGCGCTCCACCGTGCACCGCGTGATCGCGTGGACGTTGTTGAACCTGGGATGAGCGTAGCGTGGTCGTACATAAATGTTCTTTGTTATGTATACGCAAATAAGTTGCAACCAAGTAACTGATTATACATGGTTGATTATCAGACAATGGGGTGGGGGACAGGTAGTGGGTTTTTACGCATAAGAAATTCAGCATATTTTTCTCGATTTTTCGATATACTTCTCACACACATCTTGGACCGCCTTGTGTCCTAATACTTCCTCTTAACTTCTCATATTTTTTTATAAAACTTTCTTGGTTTTGTTTGTGACGTCACGACACTCGTGATTTGTGACGGCATTTTTGTTTTTCACTATTGTCGTGACGTCACAACTACAAGAACATGAGCTTCATTGTTTTAGTTTTTAATCATTTTTGAGTTCATTTCGCATTTTTCCTAATACAAATATTTATATTATGAACAATTATCTTGGTTTTTATTAACCCAAAAAATTGGCACCTTACATAATTGTCCCCCACCCCATTGACAGTTTCATGCAAACCAAATGCCAGTGTTTTCGTCCAGTACATTTTCATACATTAGAGTTTGATACATTACTGGAGTTGGATTCATTGGATACTTTAGAGTTGGATTCATTGTTGCAACATTACTCTCACCGTTCTTGTGTGCGGGTGTGTCCGGGTTTGGATATGGTGGCATCAGACAGGACAGGAGCGGGTAGGCGGAGTCCCCCAGCATGACCTTGCCTCCCAGCAGGCCTCAGACGACACTGTTCAAAGCGGCGAATGCAATTCCGGCCGCGTAGCGGGCCGGATTTTTTTGCTTATTTTGTTTTGGTCTGGATAACTAGATCCTAATTTTTGTTTAGAAAAGTTCTATAATCTATCTATATCAGCCCAAGGGCACCAATGCAGCCACTCAATGAAATTCTTCCACCGCAAAGATAGAAGGAATTTCGCCGCAGTGGCACAAAAATGTGATATTTTCGACTTTTTAATCACAAACTTCTAACAGATTGGGTGCAGTTGCTTACCAGTTTCAAATCCGTTTCATGGATTTACAGCCATGAACATTATACAAAAAAAATGCACAAATGGCGGGCCCTATGGGTTCGTTCGCGACAAAAAAAAAACAATAATCAACAAACATCGTGACATCGATGATTTATAAAGACGCACGTATGTAATATGCGCCGCGAAGCAGCTCGTTTTTTGTCCCTTAATTTTGCACCATTTCGCATAAAATAGGTGGGTTTTCAGCAATTTGATGAGGGCACCAGCCACCAGGGCATTGGTATCCCCGCCTCCCCATCATCCTGGATTCAAGGGGCACGGTGCCCGGTACCCCCCGCCCCTCCCCCTGTTGCACCGCCTATGGAAGCAAATACCGCCCCCGAGGGCACTCAGGGCCCGTCGAGTCCGATACGTTGTTGCCTCTGGTATAAAAGCACGTTAGTGCCCATTTATAGCCCAAGGGAGACAGGAGGAATGAATTATTTTGTAAAATAATTTAGCAATTATAATTTAGCATCATTTCGCGGAAAAAAGTTTTCCAGCGACAAATGCTTGTGATTTCATGGCGGCACCAGGCCATTATTTCCCCTCCTGTATTCAAGGAGGCACGGTTCCCCGGTGCCTTCCCTCGCCCCACAGTGCCGCCTACCGGCGCAGTGGTGCCCCTGGTACACCGGCGCCGTCGTCATCATCATCATCATCATCAGCATGTTTATTAAACATAAATAAAGTCGTGGCCTTGGTACGCCGGCGCGGTAGTGGCATGGGTACACCGGCGTGGTGGTGCCCCTGGTACACCGGCGCGTTGGTGCCGCTGGTTCACCGGCGCGTTGGTGCCCCTGGTGCCCCCGCGTGGTGGTGCCCCTGGTGCCCACGCGTGGTGGTGCCGCTGGTGCACCGGCGCGGTGGTACCCCTGGTGCCCCCACGTGGTGGAGCCCCTGGTACACCAGCGTCGAGGTGCCGCTGGTGCACCGGCGCGGTGGTGCTCCTGATACACCGGTGGTGCCCTTGGTACACCGGCGCAGTGGCGCCCCTGGTACACCGGCGCGGTGGCGCCCCTGGTACACCGGCGCGGTGCTGCCCTTGGTACACCGGCGCGGTGGTGCCGCTAGTGCACCGGCGCGGTGGTGCCCCTGGTACACCGGTGGTGCCCCTGGTACACCAGCGCGGTGGTACCCTTGGTTCAAAGAACACTGCAAATGATGTGCGCTGCGTAGCGGCGCAGCATTTTTTGCTTTACTTTTTATTTTTTGCTGAATTTTTTGTTTTATTTGGGAATTTTTGTTTGATTTTTGATTTTTTGCTTCATTTTGTCTTCTCTCTTCTTTAGTTTGGGGTTTTGGTGGTGTCCGGGGCAGTGTATTTGTATTTGTATTTCGACATCAGCTGACCATTTCCACACATCATGGGCTATTACAGGGTCATTGTCATACATGGTAAGCACATATTGCAGCTTACGCTTTGTCATTTAAAAAGCATTTAAAAACATGTGTAAAAACGCTACCATAGAAGACACTGGCGCCTAGGTATTACTTTCGGCAGCCGCGCAATGCTCTCTAAACATTTTCTTTGCCAGTCTTGTGGACGAAGTGAGGACATCCGTAACATTAGAACCAAAATGACTGTTGAGCAGCGCCGCAGATCGATACACAAAATTTCGCTTCCCGTGATTCGTTCTGGGTTTGGGCAATGCCAGCTGGTCTGACTGTCGGGTACGACGGCCCACCACGTCTCGATTCAAAGTGAACTGACTAGCCAACATAGAAGGCTCACCGGTGGTAACAATCTTGTGTAGCATGCTCATGTCACAATACTCAATAAACCGTGCTGCCCCTAGCCAATCACACTGCTTCAACACGTCCGAGATGTGATCATATTTCCTACGTCCTGAGATTACTCTTGCCGCAAAATTAAATATCTTTTGAATTTTACCTATCCCCGTAACACTGGTCCCACCATACACTTGCACACAGTACCTGACATGAGAAAAAACCATTGCATCGATTAACCTGGGTAGTGTCCCTATAGGCAGCACCTGCTTGGCATGAAGAAGACCTACAAGAATTCCAAAACAACGATCCGCTATTTGCTGCACGTGTTGCTCCCACGACAGAAAACGATCCATGGTTACACCCAGATTTCTGACACTAGTCTTAGAATGGAGTATCTCTCCCATAAAATTTATAGACGTTTCACTTTCTAGACGCGACACTTGCCGCCTGTCGCCGCACACAATCAATTCCGTTTTACTGGCGTTTACCAGCATACCGTTCTGCTGAAACCATGTGGTCATTGTATCAAGAACCTCTTCGAGGCTCCTTTTCATCTCTTCTAAACGGCTCCGGGGACCGACAATACCAATTTGACTATCATCTGCATAACGGGCTTTAATAATTTTAAATCCATTAATTTCGTCGGGGATATAGCACGGCAAGTCGTTGCTAGCTACGTTATAGAGCAACGGTCCCAGACATGACCCTTGAAACGTTCCAATGTTGATTGGGAGAGAGTCCGAAAACGTTTCACCTACTTTTACCTGCTGAACATGTCCGCTAAGATAGCTTTCAAACCAATCTGAACTAATCTGTAATAATTCTAGTTTATTTAGCAACGTTTTATGGTCGATCACATCGAAACATCGACTTAAATCGATAAGCGTCAACAAACAAATCTCTGACCGATCCATGCCTTTCAGAATCTCGTCAGTCACTGATAAAAGCGCGGTACAAGTGGAATGATTTTCTCGAAAGCCATGTTGATCGTTACTGTATAAATGTTCTCTATTCAAATAATTTGTCAGCTGATTTAGAACAAGTTTTTCAACTACTTTAGTTATTGTTGGAATGTTAGTGACCGGCCTGAAATTTGATGCTATGCTGGGATCACCCTTCTTATGAAGCGGAATGACTGTGGCCCGTTTCCAGCTTTCTGGAACAGTGCCTGTTATGAAACTCTTATTGATGATCCGCAGCAGATAGCGACCTACAGCTGGAAAACATAGTTTCAAAATTTTAACTGGAATGTCTCCCTCTACGCATGAATTCTTATTTGGAACCGAAAACAGAGTCTTTCGCAGTTGCAACAGAGTTACTGGAGAAATCCGCAATTTCCCGGTATTTACTCTAGGTAATCTTGGATTTAAACGTTCGCGAGCTGACTGCGCGAAGTCCGCTGCGACTTTGTCGCGCGTTTCCAAGCCGATTGTCGTAAAGTACTGGTTGAGTTCGTTCGGAGTTAAATTTGACGGTTCTGTTGTCGGTCCCCGCTTTGGGGCGATGACCGGCTTCAGCTGCCGGTATAAGTCTGAAGGTGCTGAATTTCTGATACGATCTTCTAAATTTTGCCTACAATCTGCTCTTATAGCTCGTTTCGTCACTAAATTAAGATGCTTGTATGCCGGATCGTTGTTTTCCCTTGCACGTCTTCTCTGAGCCATGAGATCTAATGTATCTGGTGAAACATGCGGGCCCATGGGATTATGCACTCGATATCGTCGAATCGGAGCGTGCACATCGAGCAATTCATTCAAACTGGACGCGAATGACAACCACTGCCTCTCACAATCGTCATCTGCATTGACTACAGTGCTCCATTCAGTCGCTGCTACATCTGCCAAGAATGCATCACTGTCGAACGATTTCCAGGCTCGACCTGTCCTATACAGCGCTTTCGACCTATCTCTCGGTACAGTAATCACAACATTTACACGATAATGATGGCTAGCGTGATCACAGCGTTCCACAGTACACGATGGCGGCACTTGGGCATTGTGAATTGCTTCAGACACCAAAATCACATCAAGTATAGATCGGTGATCACCACAGTAGAAAGTTGGTTCCCTAACAATACATTTCAAACCATATCTCTCGAGCTCAATCAATCTAGCGTTGGCCGTCGGGTTCGTCTGTGCATCGGCGTTGAGATCACCTGTCACCACAATGCGCTGTGACGGATACTGAGCAATGACACTCTGCAACTGTTCCTCAATGTCGTTAAAGTCCGCATGCACTTGAGAATGCACGGTTGATGGTGGACGGTACATACAACTTATTAACACTGCCTTTCTCTTATCGAATTTAACCTTAATCCATAATGCTTCAACTTGAGTCTGATCTGATGAGGCCACCACTTTGACAGTTTCTGCTTGCAAATCGTTTCTCACGTAAATTACAACTCCCCCACCAGATTTCTTCTTGCCCCTGACGCGGTCACATCTAAACACTCGGTAATCTTCTATTTCAATGTAACGGTTCGGAGTGGTTTGCTTTAAGTTCGTTTCAGTGAAACACAACACTTCTGGTCGCTTTTGACTGACTTCTGCTCTAATGTCTGCTAATTTCGGGAGCAGCGACTGCACATTAAGAAGTTCCAGTTTGACACCGCTACCAGTGACGTTGGCCGTCCTCGCTGTGCCACTCCCGCCGGCGGCTGCTCGTCTCTCCGTGGCGGTGGCGGTCTGACGGACGGTGAGCCGCTCCGGCAGCACGAGGCAGCGGTCGCGGCCACCGGCCGACATGGTCTCCCCCGCATCCCGACGCCCAGTGGAGGCAGCCGCCGCCGTGCGTGGTGTCACGGCGTCCTCCCTCGGCTACTGGTGCAGTGGTGCTACTGGTGCTACTGGTGCAGTGGCAGTGGTGCTACTGGTGCCCCCGATTGCAACACAAATGGTCTCAAATGATGTCCCGTGCCCATTTCCAGGATGGCAAGTATTCTTAGAGTAAATTTGTTCCCCCGTGACCTTCAAGGTCAAAGGACGGGGAACGCTGTAGCGCCCAACTTTGGGCGCTAATTTGAAGGTCATGGGACACAACTCTAAAAGAATGCTTGTCATTCTGGAAATGGAAAGGACGGGGGAAAATCCCGTCCTTTGACCCTGAATTTGACATTAAAAGTCACGGGGCTTGACCTTGAAGATCACGGGTCACAACTCTGAACATTCTTGTCATCTTGGAACTAGCCACGAGGAATCGTTTGAGAGCAATTTGTCGCGATCGGACGGTAACTTTGGGCGCTACAGCGTTCCCCGTCGTTTGACCTTGAATTTGATCTTAAAGGAGACCAGTAAGGTCAAAATGGGCCTGATCTTTTAAAACAGGAGGTTCGTTTTGACGTTAGTCCTTAGGACCAAATCGCGTAAAAACCGGTGACCGACGCTGAAAACGTTTCTGTGGAGCTGTGGACATCATAGACATTGGACATTCATCCAAGCTATTTTAAGGCGCCCCGAGTGTGAAAGGTACCATACGTCAGCACCTTAACCCGCGACTTACTGGGGGGGCTATTTTTTGCCCCCCCCCTCCCGTTATTTTGCAATAACTCCTCAACGGACACCGGTATTGTCACCAAACTTACAGTACCTTCTTTCACATCAATTCTACACATGTTGGCAAAAGAAAAAATATGAGGCTATGCTAGGTCAACCGGGAATGACGTCAGAGTGACGTCATGTTTTTCGTTTTTTGTTGCAAAATAATGGTTTGCGGAAAACGCTGTCAAAGGTACGATATTAGAGATAAACTCAATTGTCTTGAATCAAATTATTGACAATAGACCGGGATATCAAACTGCTATCTCGGATTTTTTTTTTTTTTTTAAATTAAAATTTTTGAGAAATCCAAATACATTTGTTTTTTGTTTTTACAAAATGTTCAAGAAAAAATCAGAATTATCCAAAAACCGGAATTTATGTGATCGAGACGTATGCGGTGAATATGTGTACCAAATTTAAAGTCGATATCTTCAAAAATGACTGAGTTATGAACTTTAAATGACCAAAATCGACCACTTCTCACAGCATTACTATGCATAAAAATCGCATTTCCATTTTTGTTTTTTACTTCTGTTTATATGTAACAAACAATTTTATAAGGTCATTTGTCGCGTTCTAGACGAAAAACAAACCCATAAACATGTGTTACAACGCCTAATGACCGTAATCTGCAGTTTGACCTCGTGACCTCGGATGACTTTGACCTGACCCAAGGTCATAAACAGCTTAGAAAGGTACTTAGAAGTGCCAGACACACGAATCATACATATTTATCGACAGCTTATGCGTTTAATATCGCAATTGTGCGCGACAATTCCATCCATCGAGACCTTTTGACACGGTCAAACATTTTGTACTTGACCTGACCTGTGACGTCATCGGTGACCCCGAGGTCAACAATATTATATTTCCCTCGATAAATATCCCAGGGCTATCGAATGCCATTTGCATTTTTACATTCGGTCCAGTAGTTTCGGAGATCCGAGGGGGGCAAAAATAGCCCCCCCCCCCCAGTAAGTCGCGTTATGAAATATACCCCAGTAACTCGCGGGTTAAACGCCTCGCCAGGCATATTTCAAAGAAGTGTCACGGTTATTTCATGGGGGTCAAGGAGGCCTCTTCGTAGGCGCCATCCAGGGCGCTATCGGGAGCGGGCGGAGGGGGGCAAAAACGTGTTATTGGTTTCGAAGGTCACGGGTGGCCGATCGCCGTCGGATGGAAGCTGAAGGCGTCAGGGTGCCATCATTCTGAGTGCACCGGGACACCGCATCGCTTTCGGGCCGGCAAGGTGCCATTCGGGGGCGGTATGATGCCTTCCGAAGGTGGCAAGACGTCTTCCGAACTCCGAAGGCGGCATAATGCACTCTGAGGGTGGCAAAATGTCTTCCGAGGGCGGCAAAATCCACCTCACGCAAGCAGGATCTCTCACTGGTAATGGTAGGCAATGAAAAGGATTCAATAATATACATTGGTAAGTAACTAGCCTGACTACAAACTAAACACTCACCAAAGTGCTGATCATTACTGTTTCACACAGCGGCAATTCACCAGCCATTGAATTTATGTTGGACCAGCTGCTTGTGAAAGAAAAAAAGAAACACAACTTTGACCAATATGAGCTTACCGATAATACTTCGGAAGTTGTACGCAAAACTTCGGACTTTAAATTATCTCTCGCGTCTTCCAATGGCGTCCCGTCGCTCCTCATCCATAGGTATGTGGACTCAAGGTAACATTCTAACTTCAAGTTGTGGACTCAATTTCGCTCAGCTCAACACCAGTGAAAAGTATATTTGTTTCCATTCTAAGATATATTAACACACAAAGAGGAACTTGTGTGTTGTGACTTGTGTGTTGTGACAAAGAGGAACCCATACACGGAGGGAGGCTATAGCCTCCCTGAACCGACGCTGCCGTGCCCTTCCCTTGGCCACAGTATACTGTGGCCAAGGGAAGGGCACGGCAGCGTCGGTTCAGAACCGGCTTCCGCTAAGGTTCGGCAGGAGGGAGGGGCTCGGCTTAGCAGTCTCCGCCTTCTTTGGCGAGTCCTGGGAGGCTACCGGTGGCGATCCACCGACGTGACAGTAGACGGTGCTTCCGGTCCAGCGTGTGCACTGTCGCCGTCGTAGCCGGCGCCTGGCAGGGGCGGACCGTCCTGCAGCAGCGGCAGCGCGCTGACTGGCCGGCCCTGACGCTCCCGACGGTACGCCGCGTTGTCCCGCTCCACAGCCGCCCGCAGCGGGCTGGGCAGTGCCGACAGCGTCGGCGGCCGCCCGCCCGTTGCCTCCGCACTCGCCAGCTGGTAGAACAGTGTGTAGGCAGTCTCGGTAGAATGCTGCGGCCGTCCGGTCACAGGTGCCGCTTTCACCGGTACCGCTGAGATGTCGTCTGGCCGCCACCAGCCGTCGTATGTGCCGTCTGTGCCGTCTGCACCGGCACCACCCCCGCTGCGGGACGCGCGGCAGAACGAAAAGTAATGTCCGGCGTCCAGCGAGTGTGTGTAGCGACTAGTCTGATTTGAGACATTCGATACATTTGATACATTCGTCAAAACGGTATTGTACGCATCCGACTAGACATATCTCGAATGTAATTTATTGAATGTCTTTAACGGCCACAAACTTAACAAATTTTGCGAATGTATCGAATGAGTCGAATCTCTCGAGTCGGCTGGGAAACGTGTTGTTTCGGCAAATGTATGGAGTATCTTGTCGGCTGCGAACAATGGTCCATTTTGACCATTTTGATGAATGTATCTATGTGTCGAATGTCTTAAAATCAGGCTTGTCACTACATATACATGTGCATGTATCGAATGTCTCGAATCGGTTGCTAACTTTTCACTCGTCAGCTCAACTGCACTTCTCTCTCTACCCAGATTCGCCCAAATAACAATCAATTGACAATTCACCCACTACCAACTCTCTGTCAAAGTTCACAATCTGTGCCAAAACCGGGCTCGTAACTCCACAATTTGCTGCGTTGTCTATTTTCTACGACCTTCGGCAAACATCAAGGATCTCGAAAAATAATGGAGTAGCTAACCCCATTTTTGGCGTTATCAACTCCATTTCGCGTCGTTAAAAAGTGGCGTTACTCCACATGCGCATCGTCGTTATCAACCCCTTTTGTGAAACGGAGTTTCGTAGGTAACACCATTGTTTGGAGTATCTAACCCCATTTTTGGGGTAACCAACTCCATTTTGGGGTAGGTGCGTTTTATGAAACGAGGCCCAGTAAGGTCTATAGCTGGAGCTATAAATGGATACCTATATACAGAGGCGTGGGAACTACTTCGAAGTTGGGGGGGGGGGGGGGGGCGAACTTTTTGACAATACTACGGCAAACATCAAGACTGAAGAGAAGCAACGTGTATCGCTCTTTTCCATACCCAATGCTGCTTATTGCCAATAGTATGTCATATATTTAACACGCGCCCTGGAGGGCCTCTGATAATTACACGCCCTGGAGGGGGGGGGGGCGGATTTCGCCCCCCCCCCCCCCCATATGATCTCGAAAACCACGCAACGTAGCGACAAGCGTAGAATAGGCATTAGATAGCTCGAGATAAGCTCTATCGAAAGTAAATCGGTATTTTTTTAGGTCAGGTCAAAATTGACGTCACCAAAGGTCATGAAAGGCCAGATTTTCCAGTTTTAGGACATCGCTTCGAACACCCCCAAATATCTTGGGAACTATGATAGCTAGCAGCACACGGAAAAAAGCAACCGAAAACTCTTGAAAAATGCAATCGCCATATATTTCCTCATATTTGAGCTCAGGTCAATAGTTTAGGCTCCAGAGGTCATCATATGTAAACAAAAAGATATTGTTTGGCAAAACTGTTTTTCGCAAATCACTTGTTACCTAATACAGATAAAGCAATACGTTTGACGCCATCGTGTTCGTCTCGTCAAGGCACTTCGAATAATATGCATGTTGACCAGGTTAGGTCAACTGAAAAATTTGACCTCAGGTCAAGGTCAAGTGGTGACCCAAGTAGGTCATGTTTCACATTGAGACGTGTCTCGAAGAGACAAACACATTGGTGCCATTTTCACTTATTTATGTTAATTATATCGATAGTTATTGACAAAACAGTGTTGGCGGTTACGAAATTGACCTAACCTTAAGTCACCGATATACGAAATCCGAAATAAACAAATTGTAGGTACCTATGACCTTATGAAGTCCTGCGTGTTTGAAACCGATCAGCCTAAAACTGTGGCTGCGGTACTACTGCAAACGTTTTGGAGGTGAGGTCATCACGCGACCTGGTCTGGTGAACTGACCTGAGATGACCCGAGGTCAAGAATTGTACATAATGTGGGTAGTTCATTTCCAAACAGATATGCAAAAAACGGCGTCGCTGCGCGCCGCCGTTTTTGCGCTATCCTCGAAAAACCTTAGGAATGGGCGGATTTCGCCCCTCTCCCCCCTCCCCCTACCCTCCATGGCGCGTGTTAAGGAAAAAGGATCCATAGCATATAAGGAAATGGGTCGCCTAACAAGCAAAACAAAACTAGAGAATAGCTGGCAAACATGAAGAAGGTGCGACACTGGTACTAGGGTCACAAACAGTCGGAGAAACGGAACTGGAGCTTTCACCGTGCCTGAATCCAGAACCGGCGGGCTTGATTGACTCCCGAACCTGAGGTAACCTGAGGTAACCTGACCTGAGGTCTAGCTCGATTCTAGCTCCACCAAGTTGACCATGGAAAAATCATGCATTTAGCATACATTTGGTACGAGTACCATGGTTGGCTGCAACCGGGTTATACTATGCCGTGTTTTACGGTGTTATGGTCAATGTTTCGGGGACATTTTTATGAATGTATCGTTATACGGTCGTACTCAGCAAATGCTGGCAAACCAATGCAATAGAACACACGCATTTTTCAAAGAGAGAAAAAGAATGTTTATCCACTTATATATAAGTTAGTTAGTTAGTAAGTTAGGTAGTTATTTTGCTTGTTAGTTAACTGTTGCCGAATTAAGGTCCATTAACACACGCACTGCCGGGGGTTCGCGCCAACCACGAACTGCCGGGGAGGGGTGATTTCCGCCCGCTCTCCCCTAAGATCTAAACAAACACGCAATGTAGCGACAGGCGGAAGACGGTGTACTTGTACGGAAAGTACTTGGGTCATTTTTTTAGGTCAAGTCAATATTTAGGTCACCAGAGGTCAAATTTCGTCTATATATGATTGTCCTTGATAAAACCGTCTATATCTCGATAATAAAAGAGCTAACGACGCGCGGAAAAGAGTGTTCGAAAGATAATTGAATTTGCTGTAACTAAGGTTCATCAGAATTGACCTAAGGTTAATAGTTAGGTCATCAGAAGCCATTGCATTTTAAACATTCTAAAAAAAATGCCGAATTGGTTTTAACCCTTGCCAGTCCAGGGGGTGATGCCAACACTCCCCCTCCCACTCCCCCCCCCCCCACTCCCCCTCGTTTTTTTTTCTCGGGAATAACTCGCGTAAATATCATCCGATTGCGATGAAACTTTCAGTACCCTACTTGTGAACAATTTCACACATTCGGATTTTTCTTAAGTTGTAGGTCACATGAACCGTGACCTTTGACCTGTGTTTCAAGGTTATGCCAGGCGCAAATGGCGTCCCGTAGTATTTATCCTTGTAACTTGTGCAGTTTCAAAGTGTGTGTTGTTCAGGAAGCATATGCACAGGTGTTTCCAGGTGACAGTTGTAGTTTCCACTGAGATTGTGACCTCTATTGACCTTTTCAGAGGTCAACCGAGGTCACTCACCTCCGATGACCTCATATTACTGTTTTGGCTTCTGTCAGTTTCTAGGACATTTTGTGACGCTGATTTCAAATATGGGATCCATTTTACATAATTATATGTTCCACTGGGGTAATGCGCCCCAACAGGTCAACCGAGGTCACTGACCTCAAAGGACCTGACATGACCTGACATGACCTTTTTTTTGGAATTTGGCAGTTCCTAGGACATTGTGTGACGCTGATTTCAAATTTGGCACCCATTTAGCATAATTATATGCTCATTCGCGATTCTAGCTCGATTAAATACAATTTATACGCATTTACAATTTGGTTGAATTTTGGGTCATTGACATGACCTCAGAGGCAGAACCCCCGGCAATGACCTAGGACCTTACAATCGGGTATCAATGGCTTCCTCTGGTGGCAAGCAACGCGCTCGTTTTTTTATCGAAGCTTTAGCCCAATTAGGGGGCGAAACGCTAGGGGGGTTGTACCGCCCCCCCCCCCCCCCTCCCCTCTGCACGGTCACGCACTGATCGGACGCTGCACGGGCGAGAGTTAAGGAATAACTTTTAACAGAAGCACTATAATGTAAAACAGAATTCACCATTGTGTTTGTTTCGTCGAGACGCATCGAATGATATATTGGGTGACCTAGTCAGGTCATATCCAAAACTTGACCTGCCCTGTGGTCAGGTCAACTCTTACATCAATTGATTGTCTCGACAAGCCGAATACAATGGCCAAAACCCCATTGGTCTAAATCATACGTGACTGGGCGGTCATATGCAGTGTTGGAATTTTCATTTCATGACCTGGCCCCAGAGAGTAAAAATCCATAGGTGGAGAGCAGAATTGTCTGGTTAGGAAAGTTCATATTTTCAATTTGGGAAAATTATTTTATTTGGAAAGTAAAAATTCCAGGTTTAGAATAGATATTACATCCTTGTGAGGACAATGACATTGTATTTTAACTACAATGTCAGTAAGATCAGGTGAAAAGAGAGCAAATTTCCAGAGAGAAAAAATGATGAGAGCAAAATTCTTTGGACCCAAAAAAGTCCAGAAAATGGCCAAAATTCGAAGGCTGGTCACATGAGTAGACCTCGTAGATGTAAAAGAACAGAAATGTGACATACGGCTTTGTATTTGTGACAAGAGTGGTGGATCCACTGGCGGATCCAATGGGGCAAAGTGACCATTCCCCCCCCAAAAAAACGCCTGAAATCGGCGCAAAATTGACACATTTCCTGATGTAGACGAACATCTAAGTAACTTTTACTAAGGAAAGTTTGTTTTAATTCGCCCTACGGGAGCTTTTTTCACCTTCGCCCTACGGGGGGCTGACAGCCCCCCCTGTTAACTTCCAAACCAAGCAACTTGAGCAATGCAGTAAGAACCATCATGTTGCCTGTCATGATAGGAATCTAACAGTATCCGATTTTTAGGTTTCAGGTCAACGGGTGACCTTCCAGATAAAGTGAATGACCTCGGATTTACCACATCCAGAACAGCGATTTTGCTCTTCAGAAAACCTCAAAATAAGAAATTGATATATGTAAGTACAAAGGCATGTTCCTAGACCAGTTTTGACTCAGAAGTACAATATTTTTATTTTTGAATACAATATTTTATTTATTTATCAATATTTTTTATTTTTAAATACGATATTAAAAAAATGACCTCATCAGTTTCTTACACTTAGGGAGCCATCACTCAGTCAAAAATATGAAGATATTGCTTTTAAATTTGGTATGGGTATTGTCCATACTCAGTTATCTCACATATATTCCGGTTTTTCTAACATCTTTGAGAAAAAAATGATTTGTGGGGATTTTTTTTTTCGTAAAAAAAAAAAATTGGGGTCAAAAACCCAACATTTTGAAAATCCGAGAATGCCATTTTAAACAAAATGCCATTTTGTATCTTTGGTGAATTGCGTTTGCAATTTCCTTTAAAACTCTGTATTCTACCATTTTTCAAATATTTGTCGTTTTTCCACCAACATGACGTCATCAAAACATGATTATCTCCCAAACTACTTAGCCAATTTCTTTTTTTTTCACAGCATACGTATAATTGTTGTAAACTCAGCTACCAAGAATTTCAGCAAGATGCGCCGCATGTGTAAAACGTTATTCAAGAAAAACCTCAGGGGGGCCTGCCAGCCAGCCCCACGAGGGTTAAATCAGCTATCAATGCATATAAGCAAGCAAAATCCGATGAGTTTTCAGAATTGTGTGAGACCTTTTTATATTTGGCCCCCAAACAAACCGTGCCCTCCCCCTCCCCCCCCCCCCCGCCCAACCACCGTTCTGGATACGCCAGTGGGTGGATCTGGTGAAAATTGGTCAAATTTAGCCATTTCCTATGGATTTATACGTGTTTTTTCCCATTGACTTATAATGGAGAGGTCACGAAATAGACCTGACATTAGGTCATCGATATAAATTAAAAATCGAGGGTTAAATCAGCTAGGGCGAGGGTTAAATCAGCTATCAATGCATATAAGCAAGCAAAATCCGATGAGTTTTCAGAATTGTGTGAGACCTTTTTATATTTGGCCCCCAAACAAACCGTGCCCTCCCCCTCCCCCCCCCCCCCGCCCAACCACCGTTCTGGATACGCCAGTGGGTGGATCTGGTGAAAATTGGTCAAATTTAGCCATTTCCTATGGATTTATACGTGTTTTTTCCCATTGACTTATAATGGAGAGGTCACGAAATAGACCTGACATTAGGTCATCGATATAAATTAAAAATCGAGATATACGAATTGTAGGTGCTTATCACCTGATGACATCATGTGAGTTTCAAATCGTTTGGTCAATCACTTTGTCTGTGGAACGACCGCAAACTTTTCGGAGGTGGAGTTACTTGACTTGAGCTGGTGACCTGACCTGAGATGACCCGAGTTAAAAAAACACCGTGTGGGTAATTGATGCCCCAACAGCTGTGCCAAATTTTGCGGCGCTGCGTGCCGTCGTTGAAACTCCGGTAGCAATGTCCTTGTTCTTATACAGAGTCGAGTGAACGTGTAAAAAGTTGTGGTGGGGCGTCGCCCCCCCCCCCCCCCCATCTCCGAAGTTGGGTGGGGGCGAGTTGCCCCATTACCCCCACGGTTCCCACGCCCCTGCTTATATATTATATAGGTTTCAAACTTGAAATTTAACGACGTTTCCGGTAGCCTGAGTCAGGTGGTCTGTAATTCGCAGAGTGTTGTAGTAGGGTTGCACCGAAATTCGGCCAACGCCACCGACCAGAACCAGCCGCAGTCCAGGGGTCGGGACTGCGATATGGCTCCGACATTTGTCGAATTTTCTCAACGAGCTCAGCTGATGTTGCAGTTTGACCTCGAGGCTTGGATGGGAAGACGGAGCCTGTTAACAGGAACCTCTCTCTCAGTCTCTTGAAAGCCACGCTTGGTGGTCTGCATTTCGTTTTCCGTAAAAGACTGTCAAACTCATGGCGCATTGCAGCAACACTTTTCAGTGCACTTAGGAGACTATCCAAACCGCCTCTTGGTGTGAAAACGGAACGTGACACCGTTTTTTGTGTTGTCTCCCAGGGCTGCGGAATCGGAGTCGGAGTCGGAGTCGGAGTCAGAGTCAGATTCAGAGTCGGAGTCTGAGTCGGAGTCTGAGTCGGAGTCGGAGTCGGAGTCGGAGTCGGAGTCGGAGTCGGAGTCGGAGTCGGAGTCAGAGTCGGTAGGAGTCGACAGTTTTACCTTGAGTCAGAGTCGGAGTCGACTTTTTGGCAACTGGCGATTACTTTGGTCAGTACAATAGTCGTCAGCCTAGGGACATTAACTTTACATCCCCTTCGAAAGAAAATGAGTGGAAAATGAAGCCTATAGTTTAAGTTTACTCATCCAGCGGTAGATTTCCGCCTGATGAAGATCGGGCAATAATTTTAACGTCGTCTAACGATGATTTAGAGTTTTGGACGCACCGACACGTATGGTCACACGGCGCCCATTTCAACGTCATCGTGCTCGTTTTGTCAAGGAGATTCGAATCATACCATGGTGATCACTAACCAGGTTACCTAAGCCAATTCGAAATTTGACCTCAGGTCAAGGTAATGTAAGGCCATGCGGTGAACCAGATATGTCGTGCTGCGCAATGTCGGACGCGTCTCGATGAGACATACACAGTGATGCCGGCCTCACGTTCTTATCTTCATTGTATGTTATCAAGAGTTATTGGCAAAGCAGTGTTGGTCACCTCAGATGACCTCACTTGATCTTGTAGTGGTCACTGAACAATAACTGTACTTAGATCATCAAGAGTGAGCTATAATAACATAATCTTAAAATAATTATTTTGATCTAATTCGTATCCTCTGATCTACGAAAACATTTGTATATTTTATCGTTGACTTCTCGTTGGCTCCAGCAAAGACGAGCTAGAACGAGCTGGGGCTGAAGCCCATCTGCTGCGAGCTGGGCCGGCAACGGCTGGCTGCGCTCGCCGCTCGGTGCCCGTTTCGCGGGTTCCGCCGCCTGCAGGCGAGCGCAACTGGGCTGGATGCGCGGCCAGCACGCCGCGCCCGTGCTCGGGCGGCGTAGCATTGTTCTCCATACGGTTAAGAATAAGTACAAACGGAAACAAATAGACGGCATTGCAGATATTGCTTTCTAGCATGCGGTTGTAGAACGGATATAGGCCGGAGTCGGAGTTGGAGTCGGAGTCGGAGTCGGAGTCGGAGTCGGAGTCGGAGTCGGAGTCGGAGTCGGAGTCGGAGTCGGAGTCGGAGTCGGAGTCGGAGTCGGAGTCGGAGTCGGAGTCGGAGTCTATTTTTTCAGACCGGAGTCGGAGTCGGAGTCGGAGCTGCTAAAATTCTGTCAACTACGCAGCCCTGGTCTCGACATTGCGGACCTAAAACATTGATCAGACTGATATATACGGAATAATTTTTGCACAGATAAAAACAGTACCTTCATATCAACCAGCTTCATTATATTTCTGTTCTTCTGTTCTGTTCTGTTCTTCATACAGCTGATTTCAAAATAGCATTCATTATGAAAAACCAAGTTAATCACAAACTCATCATTCACAAGCTAAAACATTCCTATCATGTGCAGGTCGTTGCTCTCAAATGGTTTGTCTCGTATTCTGTCAGGTCGTCAGAGAGTGATCGTTAACGGTAAAACTTCCGACTGGAAACCAGTAGCTTCTGGTGTTCCAGAAGGTTCTCTCCTGGCCCCATTCCTTTTTGCATTCTTTATTATGGACTTGCCTCTTGACATTCGCTCCGGCTGTTTTCCGTACGCCGATGACGTTAACAAATTTCTAAAAATTGATTCGTCCACTGTCGGACTAGTGTTGCAGGAATTATAATTATAATCTCGGTCTCGGTAGCCTGGTCAGTGGTCAGTCAAGTGGGTATCGCGCTAAATCCCATATAATGCAAATCGTTCACGATGAGACTCAGGCACGCGCCCGCCCGGACACACTATTTCATCAATGAAACGGAGCTCGAGCATGTGTCTGAGATGAGAGACCTGGGGGTCGTTCTCGATAAGAAGCTAACTTTTCCCTCTCACATTTCGAACATTGTAAGCCGAGCAAACCGTTCATTGGGTTTGATTATTCGGTCATTTCGAACAGGATCAAAGGCCTCTAGATTTAATCGCGCAGCCTTGCAGGCTGCGTATTTGGCTAATGTTCGCTCCATTTTAGAGTACTGCAGTGTGATCTGGGCGGGGGCGGCCGATTCCCACACAGTGCGGGTCGATCGAGTACAGCACACATTTATCATATGGCTTCTAAATCACACTTCTGATCGGACCTCCTCTCTCTCTCTCTCTCGTATGGTGACCTGCTGCACCACTTTGGCATTCCATCCCAAGATCTCGGAGAGTGCAGCATGACCTTCTTTTCCTCCGCAACGTCGTCAGGGCCAAATATGACACTTCAATTTTGCTGCGCTCTTTTTCTTTGCACGTGCCAGCTCGATCGACCCGCACGCATACTCTATTCATGGTGCTCCGAGCACGAGTGAGCACCCTAAGATCTGGGTTATACTGCAGAGCCCCACGATAAATTAATGTATTCTTAAGCGACAAAGACATTACCGCAGACCTGTTCGCCGATGATACTTACGCTTTTAAAGTCATGTTAAGTCTTATGTTATGCCAAGGAACAGGTAGTGTGAGGTGCGAAACTTTTTATCACTGTAGTAGCCTATTTACTTGTAATAGGTATATTCTACTTTTACTGTCAGTGTGCTCGTTTAATCTTGTATTTTATTGTTTACCTTTTACCTTTATTTATGTATTTAGTTAATTTATGTCACTGTGATGCGATGTGTGTTTTAAGCAATGAATTCGCCTGTAAGTGGAGTTTTCTCTGTTGGTGATACTACAAATAAACATAAACATAAACAAACAAGTGTATACCAATACGAATACCATGTACGAATACCAAGTGTATGGGCGACCAAAGTGAAAATCAATTTTCGAACACTTTTTATTAATTGGAAATATGATGTTTGAGCTAAACCATAGCCATAGTAACGTTAGGCAAGGCACATTTCGGAGGTATTGAGGAATTATATTCAAATTTAAATTAATAACGAGCATGAAAGGCATTTAAGTAACAACAATGTGCCAAGTACTTACCAAATACCGTTGTTTTCAGCGTTGAACGCTTAGTGTTTCCAACTTCGGTTAAAGACATTTGAATATATATATATATATATATATATATATATATATATATATATATATATATATATATATATATATATATATATATATATATATATATTTATATATATATATATATATACTATATATATATATATATATATATATATATATATATATTATATATATATATATATATATATATATATATATATATATATATATATATATATATATATATATATTAATATATATATATATATATAATATATATATATATATATATATATATATATATATATATATTATATATCTATATATATTATATATACTACATATATATATATATAATATATATATATATATATATATATATATATATATATATATATATATATATATATATATATATATATATATTATATATATATATATATATATATATATATATATATATATATATATATATACTATATATATATAT
>JAXIVJ010016049.1:0-17500 GCA_036785665.1 Chirona hameri
GGTCGGTCGGTGGGTCGGTCGGTGGGTCGGTCGGTGGGTCGGTCGGTGGGTCGGTCGGTGGGTCGGTCGGTGGGTCGGTCGGTGGGTCGGTCGGTGGGTCGGTCGGTGGTCGGTCGGGGTCGGTCGGTGGGTCGGTCGGTGGGTCGGTCGGTGGGTCGGTCGGTGGGTCGGTCGGTGGGTCGGTCGGTGGGTCGGTCGGTGGGTCGGTCGGTGGGTCGGTCGGTGGGTCGGTCGGTGGGTCGGTCGGTGGGTCGGTCGGTGGGTCGGTCGGTGGGTCGGTCGGTGGGTCGGTCGGTGGGTCGGTCGGTGGGTCGGTCGGTGGGTCGGTCGGTGGGTCGGTCGGTGGGTCGGTCGGTGGGTCGGTCGGTGGGTCGGTCGGTGGGTCGGTCGGTGGGTCGGTCGGTGGGTCGGTCGGTGGGTCGGTCGGTGGGTCGGTCGGTGGGTCGGTCGGTGGGTCGGTCGGTGGGTCGGTCGGTGGGTCGGTCGGTGGGTCGGTCGGTGGGTCGGTCGGTGGGTCGGTCGGTGGGTCGGTCGGTGGTCGGTCGGTGGGTCGGTCGGTGGGTCGGTCGGTGGGTCGGTCGGTGGGTCGGTCGGTGGGTCGGTCGGTGGGTCGGTCGGTGGGTCGGTCGGTGGGTCGGTCGGTGGGTCGGTCGGTGGGTCGGTCGGTGGGTCGGTCGGTGGGTCGGTCGGTGGGTCGGTCGGTGGGTCGGTCGGTGGGTCGGTCGGTGGGTCGGTCGGTGGGTCGGTCGGTGGGTCGGTCGGTGGGTCGGTCGGTGGGTCGGTCGGTGGGTCGGTCGGTGGGTCGGTCGGTGGGTCGGTCGGTGGGTCGGTCGGTGGGTCGGTCGGTGGGTCGGTCGGTGGGTCGGTC
This sequence comes from Chirona hameri, assembly GCA_036785665.1. NCBI lineage: Eukaryota > Metazoa > Arthropoda > Thecostraca > Balanomorpha > Balanidae > Chirona > Chirona hameri. The sequence continues at coordinate 869 of JAXIVJ010016049.1, forward strand.
GGTGGGTCGGTCGGTGGGTCGGTCGGTGGGTCGGTCGGTGGGTCGGTCGGTGGGTCGGTCGGTGGGTCGGTCGGTGGGTCGGTCGGTGGGTCGGTCGGTGGGTCGGTCGGTGGGTCGGTCGGTGGGTCGGTCGGTGGGTCGGTCGGTGGGTCGGTCGGTGGGTCGGTCGGTGGGTCGGTCGGTGGGTCGGTCGGTGGGTCGGTCGGTGGGTCGGTCGGTGGGTCGGTCGGTGGGTCGGTCGGTGGGTCGGTCGGTGGGTCGGTCGGTGGGTCGGTCGGTGGGTCGGTCGGTGGGTCGGTCGGTGGGTCGGTCGGTGGGTCGGTCGGTGGGTCGGTCGGTGGGTCGGTCGGTGGGTCGGTCGGTGGGTCGGTCGGTGGGTCGGTCGGTGGGTCGGTCGGTGGGTCGGTCGGTGGGTCGGTCGGTGGGTCGGTCGGTGGGTCGGTCGGTGGGTCGGTCGGTGGGTCGGTCGGTGGGTCGGTCGGTGGGTCGGTCGGTGGGTCGGTCGGTGGGTCGGTCGGTGGGTCGGTCGGTGGGTCGGTCGGTGGGTCGGTCGGTGGGTCGGTCGGTGGGTCGGTCGGTGGGTCGGTCGGTGGGTCGGTCGGTGGGTCGGTCGGTGGGTCGGTCGGTGGGTCGGTCGGTGGGTCGGTCGGTGGGTCGGTCGGTGGGTCGGTCGGTGGGTCGGTCGGTGGGTCGGTCGGTGGGTCGGTCGGTGGGTCGGTCGGTGGGTCGGTCGGTGGGTCGGTCGGTGGGTCGGTCGGTGGGTCGGTCGGTGGGTCGGTCGGTGGGTCGGTCGGTGGGTCGGTCGGTGGGTCGGTCGGTGGGTCGGTCGGTGGGTCGGTCGGTGGGTCGGTCGGTGGGTCGGTCGGTGGGTCGGTCGGTGGGTCGGTCGGTGGGTCGGTCGGTGGGTCGGTCGGTGGGTCGGTCGGTGGGTCGGTCGGTGGGTCGGTCGGTGGGTCGGTCGGTGGGTCGGTCGGTGGGTCGGTCGGTGGGTCGGTCGGTGGGTCGGTCGGTGGGTCGGTCGGTGGGTCGGTCGGTGGGTCGGTCGGTGGGTCGGTCGGTGGGTCGGTCGGTGGGTCGGTCGGTGGGTCGGTCGGTGGGTCGGTCGGTGGGTCGGTCGGTGGGTCGGTCGGTGGGTCGGTCGGTGGGTCGGTCGGTGGGTCGGTCGGTGGGTCGGTCGGTGGGTCGGTCGGTGGGTCGGTCGGTGGGTCGGTCGGTGGGTCGGTCGGTGGGTCGGTCGGTGGGTCGGTCGGTGGGTCGGTCGGTCGGTGGGTCGGTCGGTGGGTCGGTCGGTGGGTCGGTCGGTGGGTCGGTCGGTGGGTCGGTCGGTGGGTCGGTCGGTGGGTCGGTCGGTGGGTCGGTCGGTGGGTCGGTCGGTGGGTCGGTCGGTGGGTCGGTCGGTGGGTCGGTCGGTGGGTCGGTCGGTGGGTCGGTCGGTGGGTCGGTCGGTGGGTCGGTCGGTGGGTCGGTCGGTGGGTCGGTCGGTGGGTCGGTCGGTGGGTCGGTCGGTGGGTCGGTCGGTGGGTCGGTCGGTGGGTCGGTCGGTGGGTCGGTCGGTGGGTCGGTCGGTGGGTCGGTCGGTGGGTCGGTCGGTGGGTCGGTCGGTGGGTCGGTCGGTGGGTCGGTCGGTGGGTCGGTCGGTGGGTCGGTCGGTGGGTCGGTCGGTGGGTCGGTCGGTGGGTCGGTCGGTGGGTCGGTCGGTGGGTCGGTCGGTGGGTCGGTCGGTGGGTCGGTCGGTGGGTCGGTCGGTGGGTCGGTCGGTGGGTCGGTCGGTGGGTCGGTCGGTGGGTCGGTCGGTGGGTCGGTCGGTGGGTCGGTCGGTGGGTCGGTCGGTGGGTCGGTCGGTGGGTCGGTCGGTGGGTCGGTCGGTGGGTCGGTCGGTGGGTCGGTCGGTGGGTCGGTCGGTGGGTCGGTCGGTGGGTCGGTCGGTGGGTCGGTCGGTCGGTGGGTCGGTCGGTGGGTCGGTCGGTGGGTCGGTCGGTGGGTCGGTCGGTGGGTCGGTCGGTGGGTCGGTCGGTGGGTCGGTCGGTGGGTCGGTCGGTGGGTCGGTCGGTGGGTCGGTCGGTGGGTCGGTCGGTGGGTCGGTCGGTGGGTCGGTCGGTGGGTCGGTCGGTGGGTCGGTCGGTGGGTCGGTCGGTGGGTCGGTCGGTGGGTCGGTCGGTGGGTCGGTCGGTGGGTCGGTCGGTGGGTCGGTCGGTGGGTCGGTCGGTGGGTCGGTCGGTGGGTCGGTCGGTGGGTCGGTCGGTGGGTCGGTCGGTGGGTCGGTCGGTGGGTCGGTCGGTGGGTCGGTCGGTGGGTCGGTCGGTGGGTCGGTCGGTGGGTCGGTCGGTGGGTCGGTCGGTGGGTCGGTCGGTGGGTCGGTCGGTGGGTCGGTCGGTGGGTCGGTCGGTGGGTCGGTCGGTGGGTCGGTCGGTGGGTCGGTCGGTGGGTCGGTCGGTGGGTCGGTCGGTGGGTCGGTCGGTGGGTCGGTCGGTGGGTCGGTCGGTGGGTCGGTCGGTGGGTCGGTCGGTGGGTCGGTCGGTGGGTCGGTCGGTGGGTCGGTCGGTGGGTCGGTCGGTGGGTCGGTCGGTGGGTCGGTCGGTGGGTCGGTCGGTGGGTCGGTCGGTGGGTCGGTCGGTGGGTCGGTCGGTGGGTCGGTCGGTGGGTCGGTCGGTGGGTCGGTCGGTGGGTCGGTCGGTGGGTCGGTCGGTGGGTCGGTCGGTGGGTCGGTCGGTGGGTCGGTCGGTGGGTCGGTCGGTGGGTCGGTCGGTGGGTCGGTCGGTGGGTCGGTCGGTGGGTCGGTCGGTGGGTCGGTCGGTGGGTCGGTCGGTGGGTCGGTCGGTGGGTCGGTCGGTGGGTCGGTCGGTGGGTCGGTCGGTGGGTCGGTCGGTGGGTCGGTCGGTGGGTCGGTCGGTGGGTCGGTCGGTGGGTCGGTCGGTGGGTCGGTCGGTGGGTCGGTCGGTGGGTCGGTCGGTGGGTCGGTCGGTGGGTCGGTCGGTGGGTCGGTCGGTGGGTCGGTCGGTGGGTCGGTCGGTGGGTCGGTCGGTGGGTCGGTCGGGGTCGGTCGGTGGGTCGGTCGGTGGGTCGGTCGGTGGGTCGGTCGGTGGGTCGGTCGGTGGGTCGGTCGGTGGGTCGGTCGGTGGGTCGGTCGGTGGGTCGGTCGGTGGGTCGGTCGGTGGGTCGGTCGGTGGGTCGGTCGGTGGGTCGGTCGGTGGGTCGGTCGGTGGGTCGGTCGGTGGGTCGGTCGGTGGGTCGGTCGGTGGGTCGGTCGGTGGGTCGGTCGGTGGGTCGGTCGGTGGGTCGGTCGGTGGGTCGGTCGGTGGGTCGGTCGGTGGGTCGGTCGGTGGGTCGGTCGGTGGGTCGGTCGGTGGGTCGGTCGGTGGGTCGGTCGGTGGGTCGGTCGGTGGGTCGGTCGGTGGGTCGGTCGGTGGGTCGGTCGGTGGGTCGGTCGGTGGGTCGGTCGGTGGGTCGGTCGGTGGGTCGGTCGGTGGGTCGGTCGGTGGGTCGGTCGGTGGGTCGGTCGGTGGGTCGGTCGGTGGGTCGGTCGGTGGGTCGGTCGGTGGGTCGGTCGGTGGGTCGGTCGGTGGGTCGGTCGGTGGGTCGGTCGGTGGGTCGGTCGGTGGTCGGTCGGGTCGGTCGGGGTCGGTCGGTGGGTCGGTCGGTGGGTCGGTCGGTGGGTCGGTCGGTGGGTCGGTCGGTGGGTCGGTCGGTGGGTCGGTCGGTGGGTCGGTCGGTGGGTCGGTCGGTGGGTCGGTCGGTGGGTCGGTCGGTGGGTCGGTCGGTGGGTCGGTCGGTGGGTCGGTCGGTGGGTCGGTCGGTGGGTCGGTCGGTGGGTCGGTCGGTGGGTCGGTCGGTGGGTCGGTCGGTGGGTCGGTCGGTGGGTCGGTCGGTGGGTCGGTCGGTCGGTCGGGTCGGTGGGTCGGTGGGTCGGTCGGTGGGTCGGTCGGTGGGTCGGTCGGTGGGTCGGTCGGTGGGTCGGTCGGTGGGTCGGTCGGTGGGTCGGTCGGTGGGTCGGTCGGTCGGTGGGTCGGTCGGTGGGTCGGTCGGTGGGTCGGTCGGTGGGTCGGTCGGTGGGTCGGTCGGTGGGTCGGTCGGTGGGTCGGTCGGTGGGTCGGTCGGTGGGTCGGTCGGTGGGTCGGTCGGTGGGTCGGTCGGTGGGTCGGTCGGTGGGTCGGTCGGTGGGTCGGTCGGTGGGTCGGTCGGTGGGTCGGTCGGTGGGTCGGTCGGTGGGTCGGTCGGTGGGTCGGTCGGTGGGTCGGTCGGTGGGTCGGTCGGTGGGTCGGTCGGTGGGTCGGTCGGTGGGTCGGTCGGTGGGTCGGTCGGTGGGTCGGTCGGTGGGTCGGTCGGTGGGTCGGTCGGTGGGTCGGTCGGTGGGTCGGTCGGTGGTCGGTCGGTGGGTCGGTCGGTGGGTCGGTCGGTGGGTCGGTCGGTGGGTCGGTCGGTGGGTCGGTCGGTGGGTCGGTCGGTGGGTCGGTCGGTGGGTCGGTCGGTGGGTCGGTCGGTGGGTCGGTCGGTGGGTCGGTCGGTGGGTCGGTCGGTGGGTCGGTCGGTGGGTCGGTCGGTGGGTCGGTCGGTGGGTCGGTCGGTGGGTCGGTCGGTGGGTCGGTCGGTGGGTCGGTCGGTGGGTCGGTCGGTGGGTCGGTCGGTGGGTCGGTCGGTGGGTCGGTCGGTGGGTCGGTCGGTGGGTCGGTCGGTGGGTCGGTCGGTGGGTCGGTCGGTGGGTCGGTCGGTGGGTCGGTCGGTGGGTCGGTCGGTGGGTCGGTCGGTGGGTCGGTCGGTGGGTCGGTCGGTGGGTCGGTCGGTGGGTCGGTCGGTGGGTCGGTCGGTGGGTCGGTCGGTGGGTCGGTCGGTGGGTCGGTCGGTGGGTCGGTCGGTGGGTCGGTCGGTGGGTCGGTCGGTGGGTCGGTCGGTGGGTCGGTCGGTGGGTCGGTCGGTGGGTCGGTCGGTGGGTCGGTCGGTGGGTCGGTCGGTGGGTCGGTCGGTGGGTCGGTCGGTGGGTCGGTCGGTGGGTCGGTCGGTGGGTCGGTCGGTGGGTCGGTCGGTGGGTCGGTCGGTGGGTCGGTCGGTGGGTCGGTCGGTGGGTCGGTCGGTGGGTCGGTCGGTGGGTCGGTCGGTGGGTCGGTCGGTGGGTCGGTCGGTGGGTCGGTCGGTGGGTCGGTCGGTGGGTCGGTCGGTGGGTCGGTCGGTGGGTCGGTCGGTGGGTCGGTCGGTGGGTCGGTCGGTGGGTCGGTCGGTGGGTCGGTCGGTGGTCGGTCGGTGGGTCGGTCGGTGGGTCGGTCGGTGGGTCGGTCGGTGGGTCGGTCGGTGGGTCGGTCGGTGGGTCGGTCGGTGGTCGGTCGGTGGGTCGGTCGGTGGGTCGGTCGGTGGGTCGGTCGGTGGGTCGGTCGGTGGGTCGGTCGGTGGGTCGGTCGGTGGGTCGGTCGGTGGGTCGGTCGGTGGGTCGGTCGGTGGGTCGGTCGGTGGGTCGGTCGGTGGGTCGGTCGGTGGGTCGGTCGGTGGGTCGGTCGGTGGGTCGGTCGGTGGGTCGGTCGGTGGGTCGGTCGGTGGGTCGGTCGGTGGGTCGGTCGGTGGGTCGGTCGGTGGGTCGGTCGGTGGGTCGGTCGGTGGGTCGGTCGGTGGGTCGGTCGGTGGGTCGGTCGGTGGGTCGGTCGGTGGGTCGGTCGGTGGGTCGGTCGGTGGGTCGGTCGGTGGGTCGGTCGGTGGGTCGGTCGGTGGGTCGGTCGGTCGGTGGGTCGGTCGGTGGGTCGGTCGGTGGGTCGGTCGGTGGGTCGGTCGGTGGGTCGGTCGGTGGGTCGGTCGGTGGGTCGGTCGGTGGGTCGGTCGGTGGGTCGGTCGGTGGGTCGGTCGGTGGGTCGGTCGGTGGGTCGGTCGGTGGGTCGGTCGGTGGGTCGGTCGTGGGTCGGTCGGTGGGTCGGTCGGTGGGTCGGTCGGTGGGTCGGTCGGTGGGTCGGTCGGTGGGTCGGTCGGTGGGTCGGTCGGTGGGTCGGTCGGTGGGTCGGTCGGTGGGTCGGTCGGTGGGTCGGTCGGTGGGTCGGTCGGTGGGTCGGTCGGTGGGTCGGTCGGTGGGTCGGTCGGTGGGTCGGTCGGTGGGTCGGTCGGTGGGTCGGTCGGTGGGTCGGTCGGTGGGTCGGTCGGTGGGTCGGTCGGTGGGTCGGTCGGTGGGTCGGTCGGTGGGTCGGTCGGTGGGTCGGTCGGTGGGTCGGTCGGTGGGTCGGTCGGTGGGTCGGTCGGTGGGTCGGTCGGTGGGTCGGTCGGTGGGTCGGTCGGTGGGTCGGTCGGTGGGTCGGTCGGTGGGTCGGTCGGTGGGTCGGTCGGTGGGTCGGTCGGTGGGTCGGTCGGTGGGTCGGTCGGTGGGTCGGTCGGTGGGTCGGTCGGTGGGTCGGTCGGTGGGTCGGTCGGTGGGTCGGTCGGTGGGTCGGTCGGTGGGTCGGTCGGTGGGTCGGTCGGTGGGTCGGTCGGTGGGTCGGTCGGTGGGTCGGTCGGTGGGTCGGTCGGTGGGTCGGTCGGTGGGTCGGTCGGTGGGTCGGTCGGTGGGTCGGTCGGTGGGTCGGTCGGTGGGTCGGTCGGTGGGTCGGTCGGTGGGTCGGTCGGTGGGTCGGTCGGTGGGTCGGTCGGTGGGTCGGTCGGTGGGTCGGTCGGTGGGTCGGTCGGTGGGTCGGTCGGTGGGTCGGTCGGTGGGTCGGTCGGTGGGTCGGTCGGTGGGTCGGTCGGTGGGTCGGTCGGTGGGTCGGTCGGTGGGTCGGTCGGTGGGTCGGTCGGTGGGTCGGTCGGTGGGTCGGTCGGTGGGTCGGTCGGTGGGTCGGTCGGTGGGTCGGTCGGTGGGTCGGTCGGTGGGTCGGTCGGTGGGTCGGTCGGTGGGTCGGTCGGTGGGTCGGTCGGTGGGTCGGTCGGTGGGTCGGTCGGTGGGTCGGTCGGTGGGTCGGTCGGTGGGTCGGTCGGTGGGTCGGTCGGTGGGTCGGTCGGTGGGTCGGTCGGTGGGTCGGTCGGTGGGTCGGTCGGTGGGTCGGTCGGTGGGTCGGTCGGTGGGTCGGTCGGTGGGTCGGTCGGTGGGTCGGTCGGTGGGTCGGTCGGTGGGTCGGTCGGTGGGTCGGTCGGTGGGTCGGTCGGTGGGTCGGTCGGTGGGTCGGTCGGTGGGTCGGTCGGTGGGTCGGTCGGTGGGTCGGTCGGTGGGTCGGTCGGTGGGTCGGTCGGTGGGTCGGTCGGTGGGTCGGTCGGTGGGTCGGTCGGTGGGTCGGTCGGTGGGTCGGTCGGTGGGTCGGTCGGTGGGTCGGTCGGTGGGTCGGTCGGTGGGTCGGTCGGTGGGTCGGTCGGTGGGTCGGTCGGTGGGTCGGTCGGTGGGTCGGTCGGTGGGTCGGTCGGTGGGTCGGTCGGTGGGTCGGTCGGTGGGTCGGTCGGTGGGTCGGTCGGTGGGTCGGTCGGTGGGTCGGTCGGTGGGTCGGTCGGTGGGTCGGTCGGTGGGTCGGTCGGTGGGTCGGTCGGTGGGTCGGTCGGTGGGTCGGTCGGTGGGTCGGTCGGTGGGTCGGTCGGTGGGTCGGTCGGTGGGTCGGTCGGTGGGTCGGTCGGTGGGTCGGTCGGTGGGTCGGTCGGTGGGTCGGTCGGTGGGTCGGTCGGTGGGTCGGTCGGTGGGTCGGTCGGTGGGTCGGTCGGTGGGTCGGTCGGTGGGTCGGTCGGTGGGTCGGTCGGTGGGTCGGTCGGTGGGTCGGTCGGTGGGTCGGTCGGTGGGTCGGTCGGTGGGTCGGTCGGTGGGTCGGTCGGTGGGTCGGTCGGTGGGTCGGTCGGTGGGTCGGTCGGTGGGTCGGTCGGTGGGTCGGTCGGTGGGTCGGTCGGTGGGTCGGTCGGTGGGTCGGTCGGTGGGTCGGTCGGTGGGTCGGTCGGTGGGTCGGTCGGTGGGTCGGTCGGTGGGTCGGTCGGTGGGTCGGTCGGTGGGTCGGTCGGTGGGTCGGTCGGTGGGTCGGTCGGTGGGTCGGTCGGTGGGTCGGTCGGTGGGTCGGTCGGTGGGTCGGTCGGTGGGTCGGTCGGTGGGTCGGTCGGTGGGTCGGTCGGTGGGTCGGTCGGTGGGTCGGTCGGTGGGTCGGTCGGTGGGTCGGTCGGTGGGTCGGTCGGTGGGTCGGTCGGTGGGTCGGTCGGTGGGTCGGTCGGTGGGTCGGTCGGTGGGTCGGTCGGTGGGTCGGTCGGTGGGTCGGTCGGTGGGTCGGTCGGTGGGTCGGTCGGTGGGTCGGTCGGTGGGTCGGTCGGTGGGTCGGTCGGTGGGTCGGTCGGTGGGTCGGTCGGTGGGTCGGTCGGTGGGTCGGTCGGTGGGTCGGTCGGTGGGTCGGTCGGTGGGTCGGTCGGTGGGTCGGTCGGTGGGTCGGTCGGTGGGTCGGTCGGTGGGTCGGTCGGTGGGTCGGTCGGTGGGTCGGTCGGTGGGTCGGTCGGTGGGTCGGTCGGTGGGTCGGTCGGTGGGTCGGTCGGTGGGTCGGTCGGTGGGTCGGTCGGTGGGTCGGTCGGTGGGTCGGTCGGTGGGTCGGTCGGTGGGTCGGTCGGTGGGTCGGTCGGTGGGTCGGTCGGTGGGTCGGTCGGTGGGTCGGTCGGTGGGTCGGTCGGTGGGTCGGTCGGTGGGTCGGTCGGTCGGTCGGGTCGGTGGTCGGTCGGTGGGTCGGTCGGTGGGTCGGTGGGTCGGTCGGGTCGGTGGGTCGGTCGGTGGGTCGGTCGGTGGGTCGGTGGGTCGGTCGGTGGGTCGGTCGGTCGGTGGGTCGGTGGGTCGGTGGGTCGGTCGGTGGGTCGGTGGGTCGGTGGGTCGGTGGGTCGGTGGGTCGGTGGGTCGGTGGGTCGGTGGGTCGGTCGGTGGGTCGGTGGGTCGGTGGGTCGGTCGGTGGGTCGGTGGGTCGGTGGGTCGGTCGGTGGGTCGGTGGGTCGGTGGGTCGGTGGGTCGGTCGGTGGGTCGGTGGGTCGGTCGGTCGGTCGGTCGGTCGGTGGGTCGGTGGGTCGGTGGGTGGGGTCGGTGGGTCGGTCGGTGGGTCGGTGGGTCGGTGGGTCGGTCGGTGGGTCGGTCGGTGGGTCGGTGGGTCGGTCGGTGGGTCGGTGGGTCGGTCGGTGGGTCGGTCGGTGGGTCGGTGGGTCGGTCGGTGGGTCGGTGGGTCGGTGGGTCGGTCGGTGGGTCGGTCGGTGGGTCGGTCGGTGGGTCGGTGGGTCGGTCGGTGGGTCGGTGGGTCGGTCGGTCGGTGGGTCGGTCGGTCGGTGGGTCGGTGGGTCGGTCGGTGGGTGGGTGGGTGGGTGGGTGGGTAAGAGCCATGAGCCCATGACATAAATTTGCAATGATAGTCAACTGAAGTATGACGAAGACACATCCATGATATGGCTGCGGCGGAATGCAAACATAGGTGAATGTGCATCATTTATTATACAATTTTTGAAATTTGTTGATACATATGTTCATGTAACGGGTTTTCGCTTCTGCATGGTTCTGCCATTTTGTGCAACATTGCAACATTTTTTTTTGAAATTTTTGTAAACTCTTTTTCTGGTTAATTTTGGGCCGCTGAATGGAATGACATAAATTTTGAGGCTCTCTGGCTTAATCTCCAACAATTTGAACGGCTTGCAACAATTGTCAACAATTTGCAACATTATTAAGATTTTGCTCACGGGGTTTTCTGGAGATCAGGAATCGAAATATGGCATTTTCATATGTTTTCGTGTTTTCGAGATATTACTAAAGTTTGTGGTTGCAAATGCAGAATCGAACTAGACCCGTACATACATTTGTATTTTGGAGGCAGGTCAATCATCGGCGAGCACATAGGTCACTGCACGGTTAGGGTGGGGGGTGGTGAAATTTCGCGGTTAATAGTGAATTGGTCCGGTGGAATAAGGTCTGGGTTCCTCGTTCAGGAGCCGGCACTAATATGGCTATATGGCTGCTCCTTACAAATTTCCACCAACGGTTTGTCTCCCAAACTATCACCGTGAGTTCCGAGAGCAGTCCCATGCCTTTTTGTATACCCTGTGTAACGCTACGCCGAGGTCCATCTCCCACTGGAACTAACACATTCATACATCCTTTTACTCAGACTCTCTCCATGCATTCACTCAATCATCAATATCTTTCATACTAATTTGTATTTGTATTTGTATTTGTATTTATTGAGTCAACAACCACAGGCACAGGGCCCACTTACGGTTGCAGTCATGCTGCCTCATGCAACAGGAAATTAAAACATTCACAAACTACATGAGTGCACATGGTACATACAATAAGAGAGCACAACTATACTGCATAGTAAACACAGCAGCATAAAATAAATACATAAAAGGCGATTAAAATCGCCAGTGAAAGTAGGAACAAACGTGTAAATAAAGCGCTGATACGGGCAAAAACCTAAAAATAGACAAATACATAAAAGCGCCGGTAAAAGTAAATATAAACGTGTATATATAACGCTGGTACAGGCAAAAGACCTAAAATAGACAAGTGCAACTTAAAGCCAATGACCGATCACGGGACACAGCTCACAGCGGCGACCTTAACTCAAGTATGTACCCTGAACATCAGCGAACTTCGTGATGTCAGACCTAAGGGTATGAGACGGCATAAATAAATCCGTCTGAGGGCTGCTGTGTGTGAGCGAGTTAAAGAGATGCGGGAGACGAATCAATAAGCCCCTCTTTACAGAGTCAACTCTTCCACGAGGTACATGGAAGAGCTCGGGGCGCCGCGTACGTCGACTTGGTGCTGACAGCGGAAACGTTGCCACAATATCAGGGCAGTCTATGTTGCCGCTGAATACTGAGCGCATGAACATTAGATCGGACCGAACGAAACGCGACCTGACCGATGCGCAGCCAAACAGCTCGAGCAATGACACATAATCAAGTGGTGGGCACGCTGCTTGGGTTTTAGATCCCAGCCACATCAGGAAACGGTGTTGAAGGCGCTCCAGCCGGCGCATATGGGTGACCGCAGCGCCTGACCAGATTACGCTACCGTATTCCAGTACGGATCTTACATGGGCCTTGTAGGCGGCGAGGGCTGCGGCATGGTCAAAGCGCGTTTGTTGTGTGCCAGCAGACATCTGCATGCTTCTAATTAGCAGGCCAAGCATGCGGTTGGCTTTAGCGACTGTGGCGTCAACGTGGTCCGCAAATGTAAGCCTGGCGTCCAAAATGACGCCAAGGTCACGCACGCGCACACATCGCTCAAGCTGGTGGCCGTCCAGCACGTACGATACAAGATGAGGTGATGAGCGCAGGGTAAAAGTGATCGTCTTGCACTTAGCTGGGTTGAGTTTCAAACGCCAAGTTTTGGACCACAAACTGAGGCGGTCTAAATCGGCCTGGAGGGAATGAGCGTCCTCTGGGGAACTGATTCGGTTGAAAATTTTGATATCGTCTGCATAAGACAGGCACGATGTTTTGATGTGATTAGGAAGGTCAGCGACGTAACAGGTGAACAGAATTGGGCCTAAAATGCTGCCTTCCGGGACCCCGGATAGTACCGGAGCCCAGTCAGAATGTTTTCCATCGAGAATGACTCGCTGGGATCGTTGGCTTAGGTAAGACTCAAGCCAGCTGAGCGCAAGACCTGAGATGTTAAAAGAGCACTTGAGCTTGTGTAAAAGTAGACTATGGCTCACACTCGTAAAGGCGGAAGAATAATCAGTGTAGATTGCGTCAGTTTGCAATCCCTTTGTCAGTGAGGTCCAGCAGTGTTCCAAAAAACAAGTCAAGTTGCTCAGGCAGGAGCGTTTAGGAAGAAAGCCGTGCTGAGAAGAAGGCAGTGCTGGAAGGCATGCTTGGAGCAGGCTCTCGCACACTACCTTCTCCAGAATTTTAGAGCAAAGTGTTAATAATGAGATTGGTCTGTAGTTGTCTGGAAGCTTTTTAGAACCATTTTTGAATACAGGAATGATGTTGGCCCGCTTCCAAGTTGACGGAAACACCCCGGAGCGCACCGACAATCGACATATGATGTCGATAGGGATCGCAAACTCATCCGCACATTCGTGTAAAATCCTAGCACTGAGGCCATCAGGACCGCAAGCTTTATGTGGGCTTAGCTCGCGCAGGAGCTGTGCCACACGGCCAGGTGGAACGTTAAAAGCAGACAAACCTGGGGCGTTAAGAGCGGGGGCGTCCGGTAAAGCGTCAGTACACGGTGCGCTAAACTTTTTAACGAAACACTTGTTGAAGCAATTCGCCCTAGCCGTTGCGTCCTTCACCACCATGCCGTTGCACTCCAAAACGGGAGACACGTGACCACTGGACTTCAAAGATTTAATGAATGTCCAGTATCGCTTAGGATTATCTTTGAATTCTCGCACAAGTCCCGTCAGATAGTCATGATAACTGGTTCTAACCTCGCGTTTAAAATCTGCTCTAGCCCTCACGTGCTCCTCTATGTTCGCGACAGAGGGGTCTGCCTTTTTGCGCTTGTGGGCCTGTTCTTTCTCACGCAGGAGATCACGAACATGCCGACTAAACCACGGTGGATATTTCTGACGCAACTCTATCATAGGTATATGGTCACTTACAGCGGCAAACACAAAATCATAAAATAACTCAACGGCAGAATCAACATCCATACATTCTAGTATCGTCCAAGGCACCGAGCGCAGGGCCTGACGCAGAGCAGTAAAATCTGCACGCTTGTAATTGTACACCTTAGATCTAGAAGCTCGAGGGGCCGGGCCTATGTTAACTTGGAAGTGCGTCACTACGACCAGGTGATCAGAATTGAACAGTCTGCTGCGAACCTCAGATGTCGCAACGCCACCGCAGGACACCGCCAGGTCGAGGATGTTCTCCCCGCGCGTTGCTGTCGTCACCGACTGCACCGCACCGCACTCCGCGATGGCGTCGACGAAGGTGACGGCCCGCGCGGTGCGCCTCCGCAGACCGGCCTCTCCGTCACCCGTCCACTGGATCTCGGGCAGGTTCACGTCCCCTACCATCAGGAACGGGCGGCCGGTGCGGTGGAGCCCGCGCAGGAGATCCGTGACTCTCTCCGTCTCTCGATCTGCGTCGGGGGCGCGGTAGCAGACGGCTAAGAAGGCTGAGCGGGTTGTGCCCAGTTGCACGACCAACGACTAGCAGTCGGTCTCGAGGTCGGGTCGGTGCACAGGAGACAGCTGGGACTTGACAGCACACGCTACTCCGCCTCCTCTGCCGCTCCTGTCCCTCCGGAACCACGTAAAGTTCTGCATGCCCGGCTGAAGCTCCGAGTCGGCTACGTGCAGGCTGAGCCATGTCTCTGTCAGACAGATGGCGTCATGGCCGTCCAGCTCTCCAGCGTGAGCGCGGAGCGTTCCCAGCTTGTTTTTCACGCTGCACACGTTCTGTGAGAAGACGCGCAGAGCTGGTCCTGGGTTTCTCTCGATGTCGCCGGACAAGAGGAATAGCAGCAGCAGCCAGCAGCAGCCGGTCGGCTTCAGCAGCTTGCGTCGGTGCTGTGTGGCAGCTGCCCAGAGACCGAAGCTGTCCGTGGTGTAGGTGACCGCAGCTCCAGGACAGATGGCAGCACCAGAGGCGGTGCAGGTGGCGGCATTCTGAAGCAGCGCTGGTCGCGAGTCAGTTGCAAAGAGTCCGCAGACGCAGCAGAGAGCAAAAGCAAGCGTCACTACCGGGAATCGAACTCCCTCCAGCCCGTCCGCCAGAGCACTTCCGAGAGTCCAGCACGCTGACCGCTCGGCCACCGAGCTCGTTGTATCCATACGCTCCGGCCTTGACCTCCGTCGACAATTGGTGTCATCCTTTTCAGATGGTCCCGTTGTCATGGCGTCGACACGGGAACACCCTCATCCACAACCCGACACTAATGGCCTACAGTCGGGAGTGTACACAGTCGAGGCTCACAGGAGAATGCTCAAAAGTGATCTGACAGTCTAAAGAGTGTCAAGAACATACACTCAGGTCCTAATTCACCACCAAACCTGGGTGAAATTGAAGAAAAGCGGAGCACTCGCACCCACGTCTGCACAGGGCCGGTGACGCCCTCTAATCAGTAAACCGTCAGGTTGGACTCCTGACCCCTCTCCTTTTTCCTATGCCCCCAAGTGGTGCGTAACGCTACATCAGGGTAACAGCTGGAGCATAGATCTGGTAAATTTATTCTCTGATTTCAATAGCAGCTTCGTTATGTTCACTTTTCCACACTTTATTTAATCCAAACTCAAATATTAGTAACCTCACACATGCTTTTCTGTCTGGGTCCATTCCTGCCGCACACTGCTGCTCGGATCCACGACTTACTGCGGTTTCCGTGGTGTTCCAATCGCCAATCCACGCCACCTCAGCACCCTGACTCCTCTTACGGCATTTATCTGAGGCGGATGGCCATTCCGGCCCGCACACGTCACCACCTCAGCACCCTGACTCCTCCTACGGCACTTACCTGAGGCGGATGGCCATTCTGGCCCTCCTGGTTTCCCAGAACCTGGCGTTACCGGACTCTTTCGAGTGCCCGCCAGTATTTCGCGACTTACGGCGCGCGATCCAGCTCACTTCCTGGCATCGCGGAAACAAATCTCAACTCTTGCAAAAACAAATCTCATCATCATCTAACTCCCATTATCCTGGAAACACAACTTTCTCCTTCCGAACTAAATATTCCCACCGAAACCGGTCTATACATCTGAGAACTTCGGTATCTCTTGTTAAAATTATCTCCTCTTAGTTGAATTCCCATTCACCTCCACCCCCTTTTACCCCATCACCCGTCAGTGCAGCAGACCGTGTCAGCAGGCATATTACGCACAGGGGCGCGGCTACGTATTGTCTAGGCCTCCTCACAATCTTGTCCACTATTTCCCACTGTCAGTTTCAGACTTGTCAATGATTCAATGTGAATCGACTACTTTTGATTGAATCATTCTTATTTCAAATGAATGACTCATGAATCGATTCACTTCATGCGCAAACCTGTTGTGAGTCACTGATTGAATCATTCATACAGAGAAAATAGGCTGATTGAATCATTCATTGCTCAAAGAATCATTCTTTTTTGGTCGAACAGCATAAACTGTCCACAAAATATGCCAGCGGCCCAGCATTCATCTGTGCCCTGTGGACAAACCAGGCACTTAATGGCCAATTATATGAGCTCTGTGTCCTGAGCTGTAGCCTGTAATTAATCTATGCGTAAAGAAAGCGTGGCTTTGTGTCCAACTCCAGTGGGCACAAAGCCACTGTTCAATCAGCCCTAACTAGGTGAATACCTTGGAACTGGTAGGGTTAGGGGAAAGTACCTAAATACTTAGAAAAGGTAACTAACTCATACTTTGGTTCATAAACCATACAGTACACGCACACCTTTTTCACACCAAAAATTATCAACCACCTTTTCCTAATTTCTAGGCTATACCATATCAAAAACTAAATCATAAACAAACATTTGCATGACCTCCGCATGTCCCAAATATCACTGTCGCATCGGCGCCGCTTTATTCCACATCATGCTTTATAAAAAATAATACCTAATGCAAAATCAAAATAAATGTTCTATTCGCTTAAAAAAAGTGAAACGTAAAGTCATTAATGCTTTTGGAACTTGGAATTTGCAATTATAATAAATATTATAAATATCATTTTATAATCAAAATAAACAACACGCGTGTCCAATTGGCTCACATTCACATTCACATTCGGAAATACATTCGCGGACTATTTGGATTGGCTTCAAAATTGCTACACAGATAGATCACGACCTAGTGATCATTCTGGTAAAATCTTAGAGTCGCATATTCAAAATCAAAGGAGTTAGACAAAGGAGTCGACACTTCCCTTTAATGTAGAGTGATTGAATCAAGATTGAATCATTAATTATGGTAATGTTGAGTGATTGAATCATGATTGAATCATTCATTATGGTAATGTTGAGTGATTGAATCATGATTGAATCATTCATTATGGTAATGTTGAGTGATTGAATCATGATTGAATCATTCATTATGGTCCGTGAATCACTGTGAATCGACTCATGACAAAAATGAATCATTGACAAGTCTGGTCAGTTTACACCATGCTGTTATCGTCATACCTCCCTCGTGCGTTGTATACTATTTGTCCCGGCTCCACGCGCACGGTTGTCTCTGGGCGTGCGTCTGCACGTTTGTATGTAGTGTACGTACAGTATGCATGCATGATTCCAAGTATGTGTATGTATGCCTGTATGCCTGTATGCCTGTATGCCTGTATGTATGTGTGTATGTGTGTATGTATGTATGTATGTATGTATGTATGTATGCATGCCTATATGCCGTATGCCTGTATGACTGCATGTACGCATGCCTGCATGCCTGCATGCCTACTTGCCTGCATGCCTGTATGCCTGTATGCCTGTATGCATGTAAGCATGTATGCCTGCATGCCTGTATGCATGTATGCCTGAATGCCTGTATGCCTGTATGCCTGTATGCCTGTATGCCTGTATGCATGTATGCCTGTATGCCTATATGCATTTATGCCTGTATGCCTGTGTGCCTGTATGCCTGTATGCCTGTATGCCCGTATGCTTGTATGCTTGTACGCCTGTATGCCTGTTTGCCTGTATGTATATATGTATGTATGTATGTATGTATGTATGTATGTATGTATGTATGTATGTATGTATGTATGTATGTATGTATGTATGTATGTATGTATGTATGTATGTATGTATGTATGTATGTATGTATGTATGTA